>SEYY01005110.1:0-10000 GCA_009176605.1 Armadillidium nasatum | reverse complement strand
CTTTCTACTTCGACCTTCCCTTCTTGATGGAAACGCTCGCTCATTTAGCCTGTGCGAAGAAGGGACCCCTCTCATCCCTCTAACTAACGTGCTATTTCTTTAACCTGCGTTCTCTTTAAAGTTTTCGATTCTATCCTTAGCAGGAAGATTTGGAAGCACCTTAATTCTTCTAACCTAATCTC
Organism: Armadillidium nasatum; assembly: GCA_009176605.1. Classification (NCBI taxonomy): domain Eukaryota; kingdom Metazoa; phylum Arthropoda; class Malacostraca; order Isopoda; family Armadillidiidae; genus Armadillidium; species Armadillidium nasatum. The sequence goes on along the minus strand of SEYY01005110.1, from coordinate 9,818 downwards.
TGATCGCCAGTATGGCTTTCGTAAAGAACGTTCTACTAGTGATCTTCTTTCCGTACTTTCTGACTCTTGGCCCTCCGCTCTTCTGGGTTTCAGTGAGTCTTTTGCTGTAGTTCTAGACATATCGAAAGCCCTCGATAGAAACTGGCACAAAGCTTTCATTTCCAAACTTCCCATCTTGGAATCTATCCTTCTCTCTAATTTTCTTTCCGGCAGTAATATAGCAGCTGTTGTAGACGGCCACAGTTCTCCCTATAAATCTATAAATATTGGCGCTCCTTAAGGATCTGTCCTATCCCCAACTCTTTTCTAATTTTCATCACTGACCTTTTCTCTATTACTTCGTCGCCTATACACTCCTATGCCGATAACTCCACCCTTCATTACTCTTTTCACAATGAAAGACGCCCCTCCCAACAGCAGTTTATAGATTCAAGAAGTATAGATTGGAGTAACTGACCTCTGATCTTTCTCGTATTTCAAATTGGAGAATAGAAAACATGCCTCAAAAACTCAATTCCTCAATCTTTCTACTCGACACAATCTTCCACATAATTAGGACATCTTCTTCGAAAACACTCAACTCAAACCTTCATCTGTCCTCATTATTCTCTATATTTCTTTTTCTCGTGAACTTTCTTGGAAAGAAAGCTTCTAAGAGGTTGGGAGTTCTGAGGCGACTTCGTGGTTGCTTGGTCTTAATAAGGGTGTTGTTCGACCCTTTATGGAGTACGCCTCACACATCTGGAGTGGTTCCACACATACAGCTCTTCTCGAAAAGGTGGGGTCTAAGGCTTTTCGTCTTATCACCTTTCCTGCTCTTGCCAACTCTCTCCAATCTCTTTCTTCCCGTCGAATTGTTGCGTCACTCTCTTAATAGTATCGCTATTACAACGGACACCGCTCTTCTGAACTCTCACATCGCATACCTCCTCCATTGAGAAGGGCTCATACGACACGACTTTCTACACAGTCTCATCCTTTCTCTGTCCAACTTTCCGACATCAGACTTAACAGCTATGCTCAATCTTACACGTACTCTACTAGTAAAGTCTGAAACACACTCCCTTTATCTGTTTTCCCAACTTCCTTTGAATTGAACACTTATAAACGCCGTGTCTCGGGTCATGTCAGCCATTAGCGAACAGATTTCGACAGTTCCCCAACTCTGGTGGATATTGGCAGGAATCCGGCCTTTGTTCACCAGAGGAGATATTATATATATATATATATATATATATATATATATATATATATATATATATATATATATATATATATATATATATATATATATATATATATATATATATATATATATATATATATATATATATATATATATATATATATATATATATATATATATATATATATATATATATATATATATATATATATATATATATATATATATATATATTATATATATATATATATATATATATATAATATATATATATATATATATATATATATATATATATATTTATAATATAATTTTATTATATTATAATTATATATATTTTTATCTTTATATTATATATATATATATATATATATATATATATATATATATATATATAATATATTATATTATATATATATATATATATATATATATATATATATATATATATATATATATATATTCTTAACAGTCAAAATAAGTATCGGTATCGGGTATCGGTATCGGTATCGGCTAATTTTTAGGTATCGGTATTGGTATCGGTATCGGCGAAATTGAAGTCTATCGGTATCGGTATCGGTATCGGTAAAAATTTTGGTATCGCTCCATCCCTATATATATATATATATATATATATATATATATATATATATATTATATATATATATATATATATATATATATATATTATATATATATATATATATATATTATATATATATATATATATATATATATATATATATATATATATATATATATGCTGTGTGTGTAGAGAGAGAGAGAGAGAGAGAGTGTGTGAGGGCGCGATTGCATTAGAAAAGGTCTAAAATGTTGAGTTCATCTTCAAAGCGATAAGGGATACGAGTAGAGAGCTGCACCAGCTGCTCAAGGTCGTTTTAGATAGTGCGTGAAAGTAAGGCACGTTTACTAGATGTATCAGGACAACTAGAAGAAAGCCTTTGGCGGTGTTGAGCATTGAAGTCACCTAATATGATGATTTCAGAGAAAAGAGAAGAAGGGAGAATATGCTCTATTTTGGAGTTTAGATAGTAGAAGAATTTAGGATAGTCAGTAGAATTAGGCGATAAATAAACAGAAGAAATGAATTTAGTCGTAAAATGGTAATAGAGCCTAAGCCTCAAGGTGGAAAATTCGGAAGACAACAACCGATTTTTGCTGAATATTGAGAATAGAGACACGAGGAGGAAACAGAAAAGAGTTTTGTTGTCATAACGCTCAAGCACACACATACACACACACACACACACACACACACACACATATATATATATATATATATATATATATATATATATATATATATATATATATATATATATATATATATATATATATATATATATATAATATATATATATATACAGGGTCCATTATGAAAGTAATGCGCATTTGCTGGGAAAAATATATTTCTTGATCCTACCGGTACAAATGCTTAAAATTCTTCGAAATACTCTCCCCCGGCATCAATACACTTGCGGAGACGTGTCTGTCATGTCTGGAAGGCACCCTGAAACTCCTCGACGGGAGTGACATGTTTTTGGATGTTTTCCACTGACTCCCTTTCAGCTCTCTCTTCAGTCGGAGAAACAAAAAATAAGTTTCACGGAGACAAGTCGGGACTATAAGGGGGCTGGGTGACCACCGGGGTGTTGCTCCAGGCCAGGAAATTGGTAACGATGAATGCCGTGTGGTTGGGGGCATTGTTATGGTGGAGCTTGACAGCGCGACCCGGTGTTTCAATCTCTTGAGCACCAGCAGGTAAAAGGTTGAGTTGACAGTTTGTCCCTGCTGTACAAACTCAGAATGGACGATTGCTCAGACGTCAAAAAAGACAATGAGCATCGTTTTGATGCGAGACTTGCTCATTCGAGCTTTCTTGGGGCGGGGGGATGATTTTGTGTGACACTCGCTGCTCTGCCTTTTCGATTCTGGGTCGTACTCGAACATCCAGGATTCGTCTCCGGTTACGACAGAGTTAAGAAAGTCCGGCTCATTTTGAATCAAATCCAACAATTCTTGACAGCGCAAAACTCGAAGTTCTTTCTGCTCTTCCCTCAACACTTTCGGCACAAGCTTCGCGCAGACCTTGCGCATTTGCAGATCCTCGGTCACTATCCCATGTACCGCAAATGTGGACATGTTTAGGGTGTCAGCGATTTGCTGGATGCTCAATCGACGGTTCGGAACGCAAAACTTCGCGCACACTATTCACGTTTTTGTCGGTTCTGGCCTTTGTTGGGACGTCCACAACGGGGTTCATAGGCGATCTCCTCCCGGCCCTCCTTGAACGCCTTGTGCCATCTGCCAGACTGTGACCTTGACATGCAGTCGTTCTTGAAGGCCTCTTGAAGCATCTGGAATGTTTCAGTTGCATTCTTTCCAAGCCGCACACAAAACTTGATTGCGTATCGCTGTTCAAGCGAACGCTCCATCGCGCCGTGTTACAAAGTCGAAAAACACACTTCACGCGGAGGCACGTCTTTCCACTCACACTGCTCGGAGCAAACTGACGACCGGCTGCATTGGAAGGGCAGACCCCTCATCACATTTCCTGACTCATTTTACCCCGCTGCGATGGATAGTCGCGTCACAATAAAATCATGCGCACATTACTTTCATAATGGACCCTGTGTATATATATATATATATATATATATATATATATATATATATATATATATATATATATATATATATATATATATATATATATATATATATATATATATATTTAATATTTATCACTCACGACAAACCTATGCTGTTATTACTTATGCAGCACACAGATTATAGCAGCTGCATCTTCCCCGTAGGGATTATTGAAGCTTCTAGCGAAAACTGTATATATATATATATATATATATATATATATATATATATATATATATATATATATATATATATATATATATATATATATATATATATATATATATATATATATATATATATATATATATATATATATATATATATTGTGTGTGTGTGTGTGTGTGTAGAGAGAGAGAGAGAGAGAGAGAGGGCGCGAGTGCCTTCTGAGTGATGAAGTGTTAAGTTGGCTCAATATTATTTTGCTTTCCAGTAACCTAAAGTTCTCTATTTTACATGCTCACAGTCTCTTACTTTTACCAAAGAAAATTTGTGACAATTGCAATCTATATTATCTCTGAGAAGAATGAGCGCCAGTCCTTTAAAGATTGTCCTCAACCACTTCTTTCCTAAATATTACTTGGAAGTTCGGTGACTCGGGTGGTGAAGTTAGTGTCTATCTGAATTACTTGCCTTATTCTGATGCAAGATAGCTCCTTTTTTCATTAATATTTTCTTAGTTCGCGATATTTTTTCTTATTTTTCAGTTTGAAGTTCACCAGTTGTTATCATCGAGATCTTAACCTTTGTTCATGACCCTGAATCAATTGTTTAAACCTTGTTCGGTTCACTTTAGTCGTCTTTGCTTAAGACAATATGCGCCACGATGTTGTTCGTTCTTATGTTGCAAATTTCGAGGCTTCCGAATTTTCCACCATTTGACTTTGATAAGAGATTTACAGGAATTCCTGTTGGAATCTTGGAATTTCTTTTCTTTCAGAAACATACTTCTTAAAATATAGAATTCATCGATAATAAATACATTGCATTTCTTCTGTTGGTGATTGAAAATTTGAAACTTTATTTTCATACCATTTTGATTAATTATTGACCAAAAGAAAGATGTTTCCTTAACATTTTCAATCCTGAAATAAAATTGAAAAGGATTCTAATCTAGAATAAATTTAATATATATATATATATATATATATATATATATATATATATATATATATATATATATATATATATATATATATATATATATATATATATATATATATATATATATATATATATATATATATATATATATATATATATATATATATATATATATATATATATATATATATATATATATATATATATATATATATATAATTCAATGTTTAAAGTTTTACAATAGGGGAATCGAACCCTAGTCATATAGCATGGCACAAAAGAGTGTTACTTCCACGCCACGACGGTACAAAAGAGATATTGCGAAAAGAAGGCTCATGAATAAAAATAATCCATGCAGACCAACTCCAACTCCAAGGACCTCACCCGACGGCGCTCGAACGTGGGGCAACATGTCAGAGGCAACCCCCCACCCCCCACCCCCTTCACTCGCAAATTTATTTTTATGATAATAATTTTAAGTCTACTAAAAAAACTCATACTGCAAACGTTAAACGTTGAAGTTTAATGTATTTAGTCTGCGAGTTTCTTTAGCAGACTCAAAATTATTGTTATTATTATTATTATTATTATTATTATTATTATTATTATTATTGTTATTATTGTTATTATTATTATTATTATTATTATTATATATATATATATATATATATATATATATATATATATATATATATATATATATATATATATATATATATATATATATATATATATATATATATATATATATATATATATATATATATATATATATATATATATATATATATATATATATATATATATATATATATAGTATAGTGAGGACCCCACTATCGGAAACGCCCGGTTTTCAAACCGGATAAACGGACCTGAAAAAAAAATTTAAATTTTTTCATGCTCCTTCCTGAGGCCTTTTTTGGGGGGGCTTTTGCCCCCCACCTTTGGGGGTTTTGACCCCTCCCCCCCTACCCCTTTTGACCCCTTTTTTCATGCTCCTTCCTGAGGCCTTTTTTGGGGGGGCTTTTGCCCCCCACCTTGGGGGGTTTTGACCCCAACCTTTGATCCCTTCACTTTTTGACCCCCTTTTTTTCATGCACCTTCCTGAGGCATTTTTTGACCCCCCTTTTTGACCCCCTTTTTTTCATGCACCTTCCTGAGGCATTTTTTTGACCCCCCTTTTTTTAACCCCTTTTTATCCCCCCCCCCCCTTTGAATTTCCCTAATTTTCTACCTTTAAGCCACGATTTCACCAATTTTTCACCAAATTTCACCAATTTTCACCAATTTTCACCAATTTTCATCATTTCTTCTACCTTTATGCCACGATGTCGGGGCGCAGTCCGGATTCCAGTCGGCTTTTTACCTGGACAAACGATTTTACAATTTTTCATGTTCGATATATCGAACGATATATCGAACGATATATCGAACGAAATATCGACCGATTAATCGGATAATATACCGATCGATTAATCGAAACTGATTTGTCATATGAGTGACGTCATCACAGAACATATATCCAAATTTTTTCTAAGTCATACATTTTCAAACTCCAGAAAAAAAATTTCAATTTCTAAGAGCCCGAGCTGGGTTTGAACCCGAGACCTTTATGGTTTATGATAAGGTACTTAAGTCAACGCGCTACAGAGGCAATAGGAACGAACGAATGATTTCATCTTTTACAATAATAACTTTCTTATCTCTGACCACATTTGCCCTTTTTAATCTTGATAAGGTTTTTTCGAGCATGCTTATTACATATACAACGAAAAGAAAAAGAAAACGAAGTAATTTTTTGGTGAAACTAAAAAAAAAAAAATAAATAAAAAAAAAAAAAAAAAAAAAAAAAAAAAAAAAAAAAAAAAAAAAAAATAAAAAAAATAAAAAAAATAAAAATGATAAAATAATAAGAAAACGAAGTAATTTTTTGGTGAAACTAAAAAAAAAAAAGAAAAAACAAAGTTTTTTGTTAAAAATTATATAAATATTTAAAGAAAAGAAAGAAAATAAAAACAAAAACAAAGTTTTTGTTAAAAAAAAAAATTAAAAAACATTAAAATAGAGAAAAAAACATTAAAATAAAAAACAAAACATTAAAATAATTAAAAAAAACATTAAAATAGAGAAAAAAACATTAAAATAATAAAAAACATTTAAAATATGATATTTTTAGTGTAAACTTATACCCTCAGCACCCTGAGGAGGCTGAGGAGGCTGTAGAGGCTCACGCTGCAAGGGTATGCTAGGTATGCTAGTCCTAGCACCTCTGTTCCGGGTCAGGGTCTAGAGGGTCTACAGGGTCCACAGGGTCTATGTATTTTCACGAAAACATCGTAAATAATTTGTTTTTATACAAAAATTAAAAGAAAAATTAAGAAAATTAAAAAAAAAAAACAAAGTTTTTGTTAAAAATTATATAAATATTAAGAGAAAAAAAAAGAAAATAAAAACAAAAACAAAGTTTTTGTTAAAAATAAAATTCAAAAATATTAAAAACAAGAAAAAAACATTAAAATAAAGAAAAAAACATTAAAATAATAAAAAAAAACATTAAAAAGCACTAAAAACATAGAAACAAACAAAACAAAATAAAAAATACTAAGATCGTCGAGATCAGCTAGATCAGGGTAAGCACGCACTCCGCACACACACACACACGAACACAATCACATATACACAATCACATTACCATAGTCACAAAATGGACAAACTCATTAGCACAAAAATGCACAAAACACCTATCTCCAACATCACAAAGCACAAGTCACCATAGCCAAATACACAAAACTCACTTATACCCTATGCCAAAGTCACAAAAACACCAATTGAAAGACATAATTTACATAAAACACTTATCTCAAGTACACAAACTCGTCTCACAAAACATGTATGTACGTGCGTGTGTGTGTGTGTGTGTGTGTGTGTTTTGTGTGACTGACGTTGGCTAAATGTGAATTGTGATGATGAATTGATTGATTTTTGCAGCCTAAGTGCTTGAGAAATATTGTTTTCTGTGTTGTTGTGCTGATGAAATTGATTGAATTTTGTTGTTTATGTGCTTGGGAAGGGTGTTTGTGTGATTTGAGTTAGTGAAATTGTATGATTTTGAAGTCTGTGTGCTTGAGAAGGGCATTTGTGTGAATTATTTTAGTGAAGTTGAGTTCTTTTTGATGTTTGTGTGCTTGAGAAGGTTGTTTGTGTGTTCTGGTTTAGTGAAATTAAGTACTTTTTGATGTTTGTGTGACTGAGAAGGTTGTTTGTGTGACTTATTTTAGGGAAGTTGAGATCTTTTTGATGTCTGTGTGCTTGAGAAGATTGTTTGTGTGACTTATTTTAGGGAAGTTGAGATCTTTTTGATGTCTGTGTGCATGAGAAAATATGTTTTGTGGAATGTATCGGAAAAAAGTTAAGTGATTTTGTGGTTCGTGCGCTTGAGAAGGGTAATTGCTTGGATTGGTTTAGTGAAATTGAGTGTTTTTTGTCTTCTATGTGCTTGAGAAGGGTGTTTCTGTGATTTGGATTAGCGGAGATGATTGATTTTTGTTACCTATGTACTTGAGAAGTTTGATTGTGTGGTATGGTTTGGTGAAAATGATTGTTTTTTGTGGTTTATGTGCTTGAGAAAATGTTGTTTTCTGAGTCTTGTGTTGATGAAATTGAGGGAAAATTTGTGGATTAGGTGTATAAGAATGATTTTCTGTGACTTGTGATGATGAATTGGTTGATTTTTGCTGTCTATGTGATTGAGAAATATTGTTTTCTGTGTCTTGTGTTGATGAAATTGATTGAATTTTGTGGAATGGCTGTATGAGAATGATGTATCTGTGATCTGTATGCCTGGGAAGGGTGTTTGTGCGGACTGATTTAACGGAATTGAGTGGCTTTTGTGATCTATGTGACTGAGAAATGTTGCTTTCTGTGACTTGTATTGATGAAATTGAGTGAATTTTGTTGTTTATGTGTTTGGGAAGGGTGTTTGTGTGATTTGAGTTAGTGAAATTGTGTGATTTTGAAGTCTGTGTGTTTGAGAAGAGCATTTGCATGAATTATTTTAGGAAAGTTGAGTTCTTTTTGATGTATGTGTGCTTGAGAAGATTGTTTGTGTGACTTATTTTAGGGAAGTTGAGTTCTTTTTGATGTCTGTGTGTCTGAGAAGATTGTTTGTGTGACTTATTTTAGGGAAGTTGAGATCTTTTTGATGTCTGTGTGCCTGAGAAGGTTGTTTGTGTGAAATGTAATGCTGAAGTTAAGTGAGATTTGAGTGCTGTGTGTATGAGAATGTTGTTTTCTGTGGAATGTATTGCTGAAGTTAAGTGAGATTTGCGTATTATGTGGCCAAGAAAGTGTGTTTTGTGTCTTTTTTTTGGCCTGCGATGGTGAAGATAAGTGAATTTTGATGCCTATGTGATTGAGAAGGGTAGTTGTGTGACTTGTTTTAGTGAAATTGGGTGATTTTGATGTATGTGAGCTTGAGAAGGATGCTTGTGTGGTCTGTTTAGTGAAATTGAATGGTTTTTATGTACTTGAGTTTGTTGGCTTGTGATCAGTGATGGTGAAAATTAATTGAATCTTGGGCTTTGATTATTTGAGTTTGGCTTTTGTGACTTGTATTGATGAAAAATAAATGTTTTTGTGTGGGTGAGTGCTTATGTGTGTGTGTGTTTATGTGTTTTTGTGTGACTAAGGATGATGTAATGTGCTTTGTGCAGATGAAATTGAGTGGATTTGCTGTCTAAGTGTCTGGGAAATGGTGATTCTGTGGCTTGTATTAGTGAAACTGGGTGCTTTTGTTGTCTATGTGATTGGGAAATGGTGCTTCTGTGGATTGTATTAGTGAAGCTGAGTGCTTTCG
>SEYY01005109.1:27500-30326 GCA_009176605.1 Armadillidium nasatum | reverse complement strand
AATGAAGGATATTACATTCGGCAGGAAACAGAAGATGGAAGAGAATTTCACAAAACAGAGGTGACTAGAATGAAGGAAGGACCACAGCGAACAATTTTAGTACTTGCCAATGTCAATACAAAATTCATTTTCAGATACCGCACACCTTGTGCTACTTGGGTGTCGTAAAGGTGGTAGCACAGGAATGGTCAGTTACCTCGAACACTTGCCGCTGTACTTTATAAATAATAATAATAATAATAATAATAATAATAATAATAATAATAATAATATAAAAAAAAAACTTTAGTGTCGAATCAGAGAGAAAAAGTATGGAAAAGTTTGTTTTATTTTTATGGCTTTGTCCAAAAGACAGGTAAAACCTAATCCACCTCTGAAATGAGAGCAGTAATTCCTTACGAGGGTGGATGAGGCCATTTGGATAGTTTGAGCAGCTGAGAAGTGCAAAAAAATTCTCGTAGACTAAACAGAACTCCTAACTTCTTTGAAGCTGCTCTAGAGATCATTACGACATGAGGTTTTCAAGACATTTTTAAAAAATTTTTTTTGCTTATGTTGAAGCCAAGGATGTTTATATTGTCAAAAGAAGAGTTGGGAGAACCATCAAAAGAGAGAGGAAAAATTAGATGGTGTCTTAGTGAGGAATTTGTGAAGTTGCGTTTTTGAAGAGTTGAATTTCAAAATGTTGAAATGACCCCACTTGGAAATTATATGCCTAAAATAAAAATTTCAATTATATGAAATGCAAAAAGTATAAATAACTGAAGGGAACCAAAATGTGACATATTAAGAGCTGAAAGAAAAATTTTAGTCACTAACACTTCAGAATAATATTGCGACTTCTTTCTACAAAAAAAAAAAACTTCTATTCATACCAAGAAAGTTAAAGGAATGTAGGAATGTACTTTCTAAATAAGAAGCATTCTAATAACAAAAGTTCTATCCATCCACAAAAAAAAAAAAAAATAAATAAAAATAAAAATATGATGAATGCTGTTGTTTATATTTAAAAAAAATATACAGAAAGAATATGCAAATAGTTCTGTTAACTAATAACGAGAAGAAACTCAAATGCTTTCCAACCAATATTTTTTTTTATTACTTCTAATATAAACTATATAATCAATCTTTAAAAGAACACACCTCGTTATGAATCCCTAATCCTTTCTTTTGAATACCACATAAGAAACATAGAGAGAGGTAATTTTTATATTAATACAAAAAAATGGAAAAGAAATAGTTAGTCTTCAAAAAATATTTATTACAGTAATTTGTTTTCGTAAATTACAATTAAAGTATATTATATAAAAATAATTTTCAAAATAATTATATATCACTAAATATCCAAATCATCAAATATATCAAAGACATAATAATTAAATCGCTGTGTTAAATAGTAAAAAGAATATATTTATAATAGTTTTTCTTAATAACATATATTACTTTCCTCATTTATCATAAATTATTAATTCTTACAGCTCCAGTTTTGAAGCCGAATTAAAAAAAAAAACACACACACACACAAGTTAAAAGTTACAGATCCTTCAAACAGCTTAAAATAATTAATTGTAATGAATACAAAACAAGACTCACTGTTTGATTAATACATGTTATCCTTCGTGATGAAGGGCTTAAAATATACATGCAAATCAATACGACAAGAAAGTTAAACTAAAATTAAACTAAAATATTCCTCTTATCTTGCATATCAATTTCTTAAAAAACTACAATTTATTAAAAACTACAAGATTACATAATTCACTAACTAATTTAATAATAATAATAATAATAATAATAATAATAATAATAATAATACTATCAAGACTTAATCTGAGACTGAAATTATTTTATCATGAATAATACATAATCAAAAACATTAATTACCAATAAATAAAATTTTATTAATATATATAATTTATTTTTTCAGTAATTCAAATTTTGTGCTTTGATAATTTGAAAACTAATAATCTACTTCTTCTTCACCCACATCCCCGGACGGTGTCCTGCAGAAGGGACAATGACCTTTTTGAAGAACCTGTAGTATATAGTCATCAGTATGAAACATCTGCGTTGAAAAAGAAAAAGTATTTATAATAATCTTTAATAATTTTTTCAGTTGCAGAGTTTGTACAAACGAAAATCGTATACTAAAATATACGATTTTGTATGTATATACGTATGTATTAATACAAAACTATAATAGGCTTCTTGAGTCCAATAAGTTAATGCAAAATTAATATCAATCATTATTAAAAATGAAGTTTGTAACTAAGAAACAAACTTAAATTTTTTTTTGAAAGTCGTAATAATTATAATCTTATTCCTTAAAATAATAATAAAAATAACTAAAAAAATAATGACTAACAATAATAATAACATTAAAATATCAGTACGAGAATAATAATAAAGGTGATAATAATGATGATGATGATACTAATAATAATTGAAATAAAAATAATAATACTAATAATAATAATAATAATAATAGTAATAATTAACAATAAAGTATCAATAATAATAATAATAATAAAGAAGGCTATATTCGTGACAAAAGTAGTAATAAAAAACCCTGTAATTATCATCGCTAACAATTATACCACTACTACTAATAATAATAATAGTAATAATTATTGCAGCTAAGTATTTTGATAGCAATTATACCTTTAGTATTTTAATAGCAAGTGATCTTACTATGTGGGAAGTGTTGCTAATTGTTGTATGTTTTTAGGAGGTTCATTCCATTGTTCAATGTACCTTTGTACAATATAGCTCTACGAGGTTTCGCTAGTGTGTCCTTGGTTTTACCTAGTGTACGTGAGTTTGTGC
>SEYY01005109.1:5000-22500 GCA_009176605.1 Armadillidium nasatum | reverse complement strand
TATATATATATATATATATATATATATATATATATATATATATATATATATATATATATATATATATATATATATATATATATATAAAAAGAGAGAGAGAGACTAAATAGTTTACATCTAACACATCTTTTATCCCACTAACTCACAGCGTGCTTTAAACTAGGGTGGGAGGAATAGGCAAGGCATGATTTGTTCCAATAAAAGAGAGATTTTGGTATCAGATCTCACAGTCCTTACATAAAAGGAGTTAAAACTTAAAAAAATAAGATTCATTTTTAACCTTTCTTGAATTAATGAACAATTTTAATATATATATATATATATATATATATATATATATATATATATATATATATATATATATATATATATATATATATATATATATATATATATATATATATATATATATATATATATATATATATATATATATCAACCTGAAATCTTGAAGGAATTCTTAGCGACTGAAGTTTGTCCAGAACGTAACGAGCGAGCTTATAAGCCTCTAAATTTCTCGACTGCTTTGCTAATGTATAAAGAGTAGAACTAAATAATACATTAAGGAAAATAAAACAGATTTTAATTAGGGTAGTGGCAAAATTATATTAAATTTAACATAAACACTATATAAACCTCTAAATCTAGTAAGATGTCTTCTAGGGATTTGGAAAAAAAATATTTTCTCATCACAGTTACTCAAATGCCTCATTGACCAACGCACAAAGTATTACTCTAATATCTTATGTTTTTGAATATACCGTATCATTTTACCATAAAAACTTGTCCTTGGAACTTTTTATTTTCTACAGTTACTAACTTGCAAATGATAGAAAAAAATAGCCATTCGTATTTTACTACCTTCGCAACATCTCTATGCTACTCCACGTATATCAAAGTACTTGTAACACCTCTTTCTTTCTAACTAATTCTGTGCATTGGATATCTTTGTTCATAGCTGTCTTTTCACATTAAATCTTCTCCCAGGAAAGGTTTTCACTCTGTCAGTGGGAACAGCATCTTTCTCAATCTGCTCTTATAAGTTCCCTTTAAAGAGCTCCTCATGATCGCTTTTTTTTTTTTTGGTACGTTGATTTCAGTGGGACTAGCATCGTCTCCATTTAACATTTAACCTCTAAACACGTTCTCTCAGAGCTCTCCTGAAGATTATTTTTCTCGGAGCTATGGTTTCCCATGCTGGTCCTGTAGTTGTTGCAAGCAGTCTTAACAGGGCCGGATTGTTAGCCCTGTTGCTTTGTTCTTGACTCTCCTCACATGATCCTATCACTTACTCCTAATTTTACTTGCAAACTATATGCTTAAATGCTCATTCAGATGGCTTTATTTAGAGAATAATCTTGCAGGTGTCTCATATTACTTACCTCCTATTTAAAATTTTGTAAAAAATAATTATTGAAGTTGGAATACTTTGTAAGAATCTAAAATGGAAAAGGATACAAACTAGATATTCCTGGAGGTTGAATATGCATAAGCTCATGCATTAAGTACCGAGAAATATTGAACAAAGCTTCAGGCATGTAAGAAGTAAATGGTTCATCCTAGAAAGAAAATAAAAGATTAGACATCAAGATATTAAGATATATCAAAAAAATTATAGATGCAAATACTCTCTGCAAAATATACAGTAATTGAATTAAATTGTACATATTCTCTTAAGAGTATAAAAAAGGGTGTGTCATCTGAAGACAATTTGTGTACAATTACTACTACTGCAAAAGTAACTGATGATGGATATACGAGTAATAAAATAAAATACGATAATTACGAAGCAAATAATCACAGTGTTAAATTTATTCAACTAAATCGTCTAAAAGAGACATTCAGTGCACTCCTGCTGCAAAAGTAACTAATAACGAATGTATAAGTAAAACAACGTAACATAATTAGGAAACAAATAATTATGTGTTTACTTTATTTAACTAAATGCAAAATTACAATTTAAAAAAAATATTTTACAGGTGGGTTACCTCAAAAGATAATTAAACTTATAAACAACTTTTACATATTTTTTGCTCTTTGTAAAGAGGTGCTATACTTTTGAGATATTTCATAGCCACTTCGTAAAGTGTAAATATTTGTTCATAAAAATAATATAAAAACAAATTTTCATAAAATGCTGGTGATTTTCAGTGTATATCATATAAAAACTATATTAAATAATAAAATACAGAATGTAAGTGCAAGTTTAAGTGTGCTATCATGCTCAAAAACACGCATCATGAGAAGGAAGCTTGCCATGTATCTTTGAATCGTATGATAAACGTAATACATTGACGCTCTCATTTGAAAATCTTTAAATTTGGCCATTATGCGAGATTTCTCCATTTCGGATTCCCTTTAATGTATAAAAAAAAATAAATAAATAAATAAAAAAAATATATTATTAAAGAAATTAGAAAAATAAATGGAAAAGATATTTCACCGAAGAATTTAAAATTGCATACTAATTACTGCATAATAAATAAATACCCTATTCGAAGATTATCTGATTAGTCGAAATTTTAAGATATTTAATTTTACTATACACGGAAAATCCATCATTATATTTAATTTTGATGATATTTCTCAAGTGGAGGAAAGGTAAAAAAACAAATAATACTGGCTAAGGTGTTGCAGTAAATTATAATACTTAAAAGTAGAACACCTTACCTTTTCCATTACATAATATATATATATATATATATATATATATATATATAATATATATATATATATATATATATATATATATATATATATATATATATATATATATATATATATATATATATATATATATATATATATATATATATATATATATATATATATATATATATATATATATATATATATATATATATATATATATATATATATATATATATATATATATATATATATATATATATATATATATATATATATATATATATATATATTTTTTATATCTTTATAACTATCAATACTACAATAATTACCATTACAAATATAATTTTTATTGTATTGGTACAGTCATTGTACACAAGGGAGATGCGATATTGGGTTTAAAGACAAACATCGGTGACAACACATATTCCAAACGAAAAAGACCAGTTGCACAGAGATCATATCTTAAGAGTAATTTCAATTCCCGAAGAAAGGCGAAGTTAGTGCTGCTAAAGAAAATGAGGGGATTCTGATAAGACCATCGTAAAATGTTTGTTAAGGTAGACGCATAGAGCCAGAAATTCTTTTCAGAATACGTGGGTTTTATTCTTCCTCATAGTTCCTCCATCCACACAAGTGTCTTATCAGAATAAGAATGCAGTACTGTTCTGTTGAGTCTAAGGGTAAAGGATTAATAAACCTCTTCCTTATTTTCAAACTCTCTTGTCCATCTGTCTCTGCGAGGTGACGTTGTTGCTTTATCTCTCTTCTGCAGTTCCTACAACAGCAGTGGCCCAAAGGAATTATCTACTCACATTCCACTGCCGTTGAGGCATCCTCGTAGCACAAGGGGTGCTTATTTTTACATGAATTTTGTGTGGTGACTGATATCTGCAGGCTTGCTTGTTGTGGTACCTCATTTCTGGATACCTCTGCTTTGTAGAATTACTTTTGCCATCTACTGTCTTTCCTGCTGTATTTAATCTTCCACATTTTAAAACCTTAGTCTGTGACCACTTGATGGATCTGCGTTACGTTTGAAC
This sequence comes from Armadillidium nasatum, assembly GCA_009176605.1. NCBI lineage: Eukaryota > Metazoa > Arthropoda > Malacostraca > Isopoda > Armadillidiidae > Armadillidium > Armadillidium nasatum. Next base: position 18,808 of record SEYY01005109.1, on the reverse strand, counting down.
TTGTATAGGTTCTCTTTTGTCTTTTTCTCCGTCTTCTATTTAAAAAGAGCAGAGATAGTGAGTGGTGACTATCTCTTAAGTAAATCGTTTTTGTATGTTTATAGATTGGAGCAGAGAAAATTTAAGTGTTAACGCTGATTTATGGTGGAAGAGAGCAACCACTACATGTAACTGAGTAGAAAGGGGTACCTGGGTGTATGGACAGATTTATTAAATAATAATGATTACAAATAAATCTTATGAACTAATAGTTTACAATGACTCTTTTAAACAAGAAAGAAAGTGAAGATTTTAATGCTTATACTACTACTGATACCAAAAATACTGCTACTACAACTACTTATAATAATAATAATAATAATAATAGTAGTAATAATAATAATAATAATAATAATAATAATAATAATAATAAACTCACGATTCAGCAGCTAACTCTAAGCACTGTATAGAAAGCATCCAATAATAGTATCCAGCATCATCAAATCTGTTTTCGTTTACAGCATTCATTGTAAGTTGTTCTAAATACCCTGAATGCCTCATCTGGTTTTCCGGCTTTATGAAAAGCTAAAAGGATGTAAAAGATAAAAGAATATGTAATCAACATTTAAACGTATATCTTCATATAAATAGTTTTTATGGGGGGGGAAGGGGGATTACATTATATAAATTAAAACAAATTAAATGTAAAAATTGATATCTTTTTTAGTTTCATAGAATACCCGTTAAGGCATGCATATTTAATAATTCAAATTTAATCCGCAGATTAGAAAAGCTAATGAAAATGATAAATACAAGTTTTAAGGATTTGTGATTACCAATTATCTTTATTCTTAATAAAGATTATTTTTTTAAATATACTAAAAATCTTCATAAAAGTATGTTTTTATTTAATTTCAATACCAAATTTAAAATGTAACTGAAAAGTAAGAAAAAACCTTTTTGTGCTTGAAGAAACTTATCCTGTTCTGCCAGAGTATTTGCATAAGGAACGTAAACCATTTCTTTAAATTCAGGATGTTTTTCAACCCAATTAAAGGCTTCCTCCCATTCTTCAGAAGCTACAAAAAGTTCGATAATTTTTTCAATGTTCCCCATTTTTCTGAAAATTAAATATAAGTATTATATATATATATATTTACTAAATTATAAAACATATTATTAAAATAAATATATATATATATATATATATATATATAGATATATATATATATATATATATATATATATATATATATATATATATATATATATATATATATATATATATATATATATATATATTATATATATATATATATATATATATATATATATATATATATATATATATATATATATATATATATATATATATATATATATATATATATATATATATATATATATATATATATATATATATATTACTAAATTATAAAACAAATTACTAAACATTACGTCTTAATCACATGAAAAATTACATTAAAAGTAGTAAAAATTATTACAATTACTGCTGGAAATATTTTTGGCTGAAAACAAACCAAAGATAGATAGAATCTAAAAATACATAAAATGAAGGTGTAGAAAATTGAGAGGAAAAAACCAAAAGGTTAAATCTTCCCATATATATATATATATATATATATATATATATATATATATATATATATATATATATATATATATATATATATATATATATATATATATATATATATATATATATATATATATATATAGGTTACTCTTCAGGAAAGATAAGATAAATAATTATTCTAAAAAAAATAACCACCATTACAAGAGCTATATATCTAATTGTAAACCATATATAAACCTCATAAGGGTAGAACGCTAACAAATATTACATAAACCTTAAAACACTAATACCTAACCTAAAAATAAATAAATAAAAAAAAAAAACATACTCGCAAAAACTCTACTTACTTGTAAATCTCTGTAGCAAAATTATAAGCCTCCAAGTTTTTAAGATGTTCAGCACAAGCCAAGAGACATTCCTCGTCTGCCTTATCTAATTTCCTTCCAACATCAACCAACCTGAAAACAAATGCATATTTAGCTTGTATGACAAATGCAATACTGATAGCTAATATATGGCTTTAAGAGAAGATAAAATTTATTATAATGATAAACTACTAATGAATGCTCTAAAAAAAGTACATCAACTTAGAAGATTGAGAAACTTTTTACAGCTAAAAAAGGTCTGCTTACATTCACTAGTTTATATAATTACAAAACAGTAATTTCAAAATAGATGTGAAACTTGCTTGACTATATCCTCTTGGTAAGATTACCTTTTTAAAAACTATTAATAAGTATTACATAATGTTATAATTAATATTTTCTTACTAACCTCTCATCCTAAAGAGATCACAAGCTAAATATGTCAACTACAAACTTAATACTCTCTAATGAAGTCCTGTGTAATCACTGACTTTTATTATAAAACTGTTAGCTTGATTTTTATGATGCTCTTAATGTCCATCCTTTCTCTTCACACGCAAAAAATTTCATCCATAACTTGCCTATCTCATCGAGGTACTTAATACAGTACATTCTAAAATCTAATGTTACCATATCCTATTTCATCTAATAGTTCTCCTCTCATCGGTCCAATTCATCATCTCAATTACTAGTGTTTTTTATTCCAAATTTTTTTTAAACCCACAGAGACTCTGTATCTTCCCCCATTTACACATACCAAACCTACAGAATTTTGACATTCAAGAAGACTATCTCCCCCCCCTCATCATATTCTATCTATCTAAGACTGTCTTATAAAAAATACTTATTCTTTTACAATTTGCTCTACTCCTTCCTTTCATTTTAGGAAACCTTTGCAAAATTGCTCAAAATTCTTCCATATTTCCATAACTATTTCAATCCTTCATTAAAACCTTAAATTTCCATTCCTTTCTTTTTGTCAATCTTCCTTTTAAATTTCAGTAGGGCTCTCTACCTTTTCATCTCCTTTATCTATATCCATTTAAATATAACAAGGCTAGACTACTTTTTCTCTCCTCTGTGTTAAGAGTATTTCCTTAGATAGTTTTGCATTCCTTATTTTTAATTTCGATCTTCCACATCTTCCTTTTAATTTTTCATAGTAGTATTGTATCTTCTAATTATACTCAACCTATAATTAAGATTTTAATATTTCTTTTTCCATAGTAAATTTCTTCCTTCAAATAATAATAATAATAATAATAATAATAATAATAATAATAATAATAATAATAATAATAATAATAAATACATGTCTGTCCATCCATTTTCTCCCATGATTTCGATAGCTTTGAGTGTTTCACCAGCTGATAAATACATCTCCGCAGCAGCTCTTGGCTCATTAATGTTTTTAGCCCACTCTGCCTTTTTCTTGATCAACTGCTTCCTATCTGCAGTATCTTCTGATGTCAAGTACTCCTGCAGTAAAAATTAATTATTATCATTATTTAAGTAAAGAATGAAGTGACTTAATATAAAAAGGGAAGTGTTCTGAAAAGTAAAGAAAAATAAGAGTAAGAATCGCGAAATTCTTCTGAGATTAATGTGTGTTCTTTTATAGATTTAAAGAATAAAGGCTTAAAAATATTGTATGGGTAGCTAGTTATGAAGTTATGCAAAGTTTTTGAAAATACTTTTCTGAATAATTTTAGCTCTTGGAAAACACTGAAGATGTAATAATTACAAAAATGGATGTCAAAGGGGAAAAAAAATTCTGCCAGTAGCTAAGGAAAAAACTTGTATTACATTAATTAAACTTATTAAAAGCTTACCTGAGCCAAATCAAACATTCTCAAATCTGAATACATATCCATTGCTGACTGGCTATTTCCTGACTTTTTGTACAACTGAGCCGCTTCAGAGAATCTTCCTTGGTGAGCTAAAATGTCAGCCATGAAAGCATCGTCATCAAAATCACCACGATACCTCTTCTCCTAAAAAGTAATAACAAAACACTATTATAAAGTGCGAATGAGAAGAAATCTATTGTTTTTATATCATCCTATTTTTCTACGATGAATATAACAGTGACAAGCTGTTTTACTTTACCAAAAACAATAAATAAATAAATAAATAACTTAAATAACAGTTTTACATACCTCGATAGATTGAATAAGACCAACGTAGTTAAGGTTTTTGGTTTTCATAAAGGCCTTCAAAGCTACATCATAATTATGATTCTCGAGTGCAGCATAAGCCAAAGAATTAAAATCTCCTTCGGTCACACCTAAACATGCAATAGTATAAGCCTCCCTGAAAAGTAATAATATATATATATATATATATATATATATATATATATATATATATATATATATATATATATATATATATATATATATATATATATATATATATATATATATATATATATATTGTTACAAGCAATCAGGAAGAAAAATAAATTTAAAGAGCAATAAATGGTTGCTGTGAGAAGTAAATACTTACTCAAACATTTTTTTATCCAAATACTGATACATAGGAGCAGACTGAGGAACTTCAATAGTCGACATATTGTAGATATGAAGGCAAAATATTTTGCTACCACTAAAACCAACCACAAATCCCTATTAATATATAAAAATAACCACTTTAAAATAAAACAAAAAGTAAAATATTATATTTCAAATAAGTATTGCAAAATGTTAATTCCATTTTTATAAACACAAAAGCAACCCAAAATGAGTATTACGTCAAAACATAAAATAATAATCAGCGGACCTGCAACTTCTGCTGGTGGGTTGGAAAACTTGATGCCTTTATATTAAGCATGTTATTACCAGAGAAACAGAGCATGTTTTCACAATTGGTGTTCCAAGCAACGCTATTAGCATTTGGTTCCTGCAAAGAATTTAATAGCACCATTTATTAATTTTACTTTTTTTAAAGATTTTTAATTCAAATAATTATACAATTCTTTTTTTTAGTTCAGATTTATACTTAAAGAAGATTTTTAATTAATAAAGTAAGAAATATTCCTTTTTCAGTGTAATAAAGCTTTTAATTTTACAAAACAGTTACCAAATAAAATTATATTTCAATTAATAAATTTACAAAAGAATTGAAAAGGTTTAAGAGAAAAAAATTAGCATACAAATTAAACATAATATCACCTCGTATTTTAGGTCTTTCTTATCAACATCATAAACCAGTAGGTTATTATGTTCATCAACGACAGCCAATTGCTTTCTTGAAGTACTCAAATCCAAACAACGAATAGCAGAAGGAACTTTTAGAACCAAAACGGGAAAAGCATTGTCGAGAAAAATCTTTAAAATCTGCATTAAAAATAAAGGCCTTATTAGGTATAAAACATCAAAGGGATGCAAAACTAAATTTTAACACAAAAGTGAAAATTGCATGGCTCTATATGTCTTTATTTTAATAATCAAAACTAATTTAAATAATTGTGTAAGATTTATAATTAAAAAAAAAATAATATTTAAAAACATTTTAAAAACTTTGCAAATGAAGATAAAAATTATTAATGTTCCAATATTATCATTTTATTACAGTCTTACCTGCCCATTTTTCAACCCAAGAAGAAGCCCTTCTCTATCAGCAGGACCTCCTACAACTTTAATATATCTTATAAGAGATTCCATTATCCATTCTCTTTCTTTAGTTCCATTAAAATTTAGACACTGAAGTCTTTTCTCCTAAAATAAAAGCTTTGATTTTAACTGATGTATAAATTTTTTAATGAAAGAAACTATATTTATATATTTATATTGAAAAACAATTATTATAGAAGATAAAGTTTCCAATAAATGGAAAAGAATTGAAAAAAATGTTAAAATAAGTTCTTTCATAAGATATATTTTATATTAATGACTAAAGAATAACCATAATAATTATATTATAGAGTTAATCGCGGTTTAAAGCTAGGAAATCCAAATTATAGAGTTCGTATATTTAAGGTCCGAACTTTAATTCCAATAAAGATTTCATAAACAACCTTACGCAACGTTAATTAAATTAATTACCTGACACAAAACAATGTGATTTGTGCAAACAACGAGCAAATTGCAGTCAAGTTTCTTGTTAATTTTATCTCGAACTCTGTAGTGCATATCTGTTGCTTCTTGAGAATATAATTCGTATATTATCACCCTTTCCGGAAGTTGAACCTTTTAAAAATTTCACATTATCAAATCAGATATCTAAGAATAAATAGTATTATTAACAAATAAATTTTATTTCACATTTAAACTTTAGAACTTACTGCTAATCTATGTTTATATATTGCAATTTTCTTCACCAGGTCTCGGCATTTTATCCTAACTTTTTGGTCCGTGATCAAATGCTGAATGATAACATCAGTCATATTTTCTCTAAATGCATATCTCTCTCTATATAAACCATGAACAGTTGAAAATACTAACTGGTAATATGCAATTGTTCCGTCTTGACACCCCAATGCCTAATGTTGGAAACAGGAAAAAGTTACTCACTTAAAAAGAAACCAATTTTTATGTAATTAATATTTGTTTCACTACAAAAAAAAAATTTTAACTTTCAAAAATCATAAAATATTTAAAAATTCCATTATTTCTTAAAGACTAAACTCGTTTAAGAGTTGAAATATTTAATCTCAAGTTCAGAAATTACTAAAAATTATATTATTCGTTAGAGGAAGCTTTTAAAATGAGTTTTAGTACACAATTTTAAAGAATGAAAAAAAGGAAATTTAAGGTATGGTTAACAAATTCGATCTTGCAATATAAAACATTTACTACGTTCGATTATCAAGAGATTACAGATCTATCATATGAAAATATAGATTCTATTTTAAGTATTAAATTATCATTATTATTATTATTATTATTTTATTATTATTATTATTATTATATATTATATATATATATATATATATATATATATATATATATATATATATATATATATATATATATATATATATATATATATATATATATATATATATATATATATATATATATATATATATATATATATATATATATATATATATATATATATATATATATATATATATATTATAATATATATAAAGTAATCAAAAACTAATAAAAAAATAAAAAAAAAAAAAAAAAATAAAAAAAAAAAAAAAAAAAAAAAAAAAAAACTTCAAGGAAAAAAAACAAAAACAAAAACAGCTTCATACCACATAATTTGAGTCAGGACGAGCAGCACAACACCACACCCAAGACTGCTGCTCACCAACAACACCTAATTTTACTCCCTCCTTCGTATATAGAAGAGCTGCTTTGTTCGACCCTCCAATAAGAAGATATTCACCTTTGTTAAAGTAATTGACGCAGCAAGGATCGTAACCGAGGGCTCTTTCTTTTCCAACCTCAAACAATAATAATAATAATAATAATAATAATAATAATAAATAATAATAATAATAATAAGAATAATAATAATAATAATAATAATAATAAAGGAAATGCAATGAATTTTAAGCATTTTTATATACATACTGAGTGCAAAAATATAGTAAATAGTTTACAATTTAAGGTTGATCAATAAATTTAAAAAATAGCTAATACAATACCATTTTTCCATTGAGAGAATAAAACGATAAAGTCTGTCCCCAATCAGCAATGCACAATAGATCGATGTTGTCTTCCCTAGAATCGATAAAAGATATTAAGATTATTATCAAGAATTTTTTTTTTTCAATTTAAGACTATGAGGGTGAGTAAGGAAAAATGTCCTTGGCTTCATGAAATTGACTATGAGGGTGAGTAGGGAAGAATGTCCATGGGCCCCATGAAATTGACTATGAGGGTGAGTAAGGAAAAATGTCCTTGGCTTCATGAAATTGACTATGAGGGTGAGTAAGGAAGAATGTCCTTGGGTCACATGAAATTCACTTCATTACTATAACATGTACTAGTTTGATTTCTCTGTTAACATTTATTTTCAGACAAAGTAAATGTTTAAAGCGCATATGATATAGTGTAAAATGGCTTTACAATAAATATTATCACATTCAAACATTATATTTTCTTCAAATTTTCAATCTTTCAAAATTTAAAAAAATTTTATTTGGATTAAAAATTATATTTTTATGGAAGATGTCTAAAACTGACAATAATATGGGGAATTTATTAAATTCATAAAATACCTTTAGAGCAAATATTTTTTAAATAAGGAAGAAAAAGTGTCAAATAACTTTAAAAGTTTAGTAAATAGATTACAAAAAAAATTTGAATTTGTCTTTACTAGTTTTAAATTTTTAAGCCTAATCTATGTTTTGGGGTCAACTGATAAGCTAAAGTGCAAAGAGAATTTCTCAGGTGTACCACTATCCTACCAAGATGAAAATTGTGAATTTGTGACAATAATTGAGAGCATTAAAGTTAATTAAGATTTTCATGAAAGTTTTGCCGAATATTTTTCAAACTAGAAATAAATTGGTATCAAAAGTTATAGCCAAATATTTTTCAAACTAGAAATAAATTGGTATCATACTTTGAAGGGTTCCATGCCAAGGAAAACACAGGTGAGCTAGATCCTCCTGGTCGTTCAATTTTCATTTTTTCTTCCCCAGCCTAGAAAATAAAAATATTTACAAATAAAAAGTCAATAAAGAAAGGATCATGTTATATTAAACAATGAAAATAGTTCCACAGATGATTTATTTCCTATCGTCAGTGCAAAAATTATAACAGTACCACGCAATGACAGAAAAAATAACTTGTTTAACAACATCTTAAACAAAGAACACCCGTTACCTTATTTCTAATAGATACAAATCCAGAGGCCAATCCAAGAGCTAAGTATTGTCCATCGTTAGTCCAGGAACAGCAAAAAATTCGACTTGAGCTCTGAAATGAAATTCTTTAGTACAGACTACTTTAATACAAGAAATATTCCGCGATATTTAGTATATTTAAATACATTAACAGATGTATTTTACATCGATTTTACTACACTTCCATCACTAAACACAACTAAAACACGTACAATATACGTTCACATCTTTTCTCGCATACATGCTCATAATACATCTCTTCCCCCAAGGTTTTAATTAACAGAAATTAAAGGACCAGAATTCGAATCAATTTCTACTGTTTACCTTGAACCAGAACTCATTTTATCGTTATTCTAATTCTCGAATCGTAATTCGCCTGGTCAAAAGAGCAATTTAACAGTCTTCTACTAACCAGAAAGATTTTAGACTAAGCAATATTCTAGAAATGATTTTAATAAATATATTTATAAATAAACTAATGTATATATATAAAAGAGATGTATCATAGAACTAGAATATTTGTGTACCGAGACAGAAACCGTGGTCTTTTAAAAAAGTTCTGGACGTATCAGTAAACCAGATCTCTTAGAAACAAATTTATGAAGGTGGAAAAGCAAAGGTGAAGTGTACATATTAGTAGAAGACACTAAATTTAGTGAAAAACCAATTTGAGTTGAATGATAATGCTTTGAGCAAATTTTTCAACAAGATACATCAAAAATCTTAATTCTTGTTAGCACTCTAACCCGTATAATATGGTCTTGAATTAAAATCTGGTTCGGGTGGGTATTAAATTTGAAGAACCTACATCCCTGGTTACAAATGTTACGCAATAGGTAAAATAAAGTTTACTTGAAGACTCATAATAGCTTTGTGCTTTAACATATATAATGTACCTTAAAAATAATAAATAAAAATAAATCAATAATTTCCGGAAGTTATAATCCTGTAAATTATTTTAGGAATCATAACTACAGACATGTGTGAAAGGAATATTTTAAAGATTTTTTTATTTTTTTCCCTAAATTAAAAAAAATAAAGGTTTACATCTCACAGGCATTAACCATTTTAAGGAGGAAATATTTTTAGTAGTTTTTCTCAAGAATCGACCCAGCGCTTCAAGCGCATGAGTGAATCAGTCTACAGTTTTGTCATGGTAGAGTTAAAATTTTTTAAAATAGCTCAAAATAAAATTTATTGCCACCTCAGAAGTTGTAGGCATTATTATAATTGAAAGTATATATATATATATATATATATATATATATATATATATATATATATATATATATATATATATATATATATATATATATATATATATATATATATATATATATATATATATATATATGTGTGTGTGTGTGTGTGTGTGTATGATAGGCCAGGCAAGCAAGAGAATGTTTGCTATCGGCCTCTGAAACCCTTGGTTCATCCAAAATTGTATCTACTGACAGGGCTAATAACCCTTGCTGGGGGTGGATTTTGAGGTATATATATATATATATATATATATATATATATATATATATATATATATATATATATATATATATATATATATATATATATATATATATATATATATATATATATATATATATATATATATATATATATATATACTAACCTTGTGTTTCTGCACATTTTTCTGCTCAGGGGACCAAAGTCCAAAGTCACTAACTGCACATGATGCCAACTGATGGGAAATTGGATTGTACGCAAGTGACTGAATGGCGTCATTGTGACTGTTGATAATTTTCATAAATTACCATTTAGAGTTGCAAAAGAAATTTAATGCATAAAAAGTTAAATTACTTCAGAGAAAATTTAGTATATTTCAATTTTAAAAGATCTAATAGATGATAAATTTAGTGCAACCACTTGAAATAAAATATTACTGAAATTTCAAGTTGGATAACTTACGAATATTTGAGAATTCCTTCCAATTTTGCTGTCCATATAATGACACATTTATCAGCTCCTCCTGAAGCGAATCTTTTTCCATCCTTGCTATAACAAACACAATGAACTGCTTCTTTATGTCCTGAAATTTTTAATTTTAATAATTTTATACAATATATTTCTGATTGCTCTTTCTTGAAACTTTTAACTGTGGATACCAACACAAAATTTTTCTAAGATAGCAGCATTTTTAGAGTTCTAAACAATAATAAATCTTGACGACTTACTACATATACAGAACAGTTCCCATGCTAACTTTCGATTGTTTAATAACGAAAAGCTACTCCTGTCATAACTATACATAACTTTTTGGAAGTCAAGTTAATTTAAATAAGCAATCTTAAACATGTTGGGTGAGCATATTATTCCAATTTACAATTTTTTTTTAGGTTAGTTTATGAAAGTATAAAAACATTCAAAATAAATTTATACTCTCTATATATATATATATATATATATATATATATATATATATATATATATATATATATATATATATATATATATATATATATATATATATATATATATATATATATATATATATATATATATATATATATATATATATATATATATATATATATATATATATAATTCTTTAATTTTATAGTATTACATAAGTAATAAATTAAGATGATTCTATAAAATCTATTATTTGTTAATTTTTCAGTCTTTTTTTCGTTTTCTGCATATACCGGATATATATATATATATATATATATATATATATATATATATATATATATATATATATATATATATATATATATATATATATATATATATATATATATATATATATATATATATATATATATATATATATATATATATATATATATAAAAAAAAGACTAATTTTAACAAATAATAAATTTTTTAAAATCATCTTAATTCGTTACTTACATAACACTATAAAATTAAAGAATTAGATTTATTTATTGCTTTTGTGATTCAAGAACAACAATCTATTATGCTTTTTAATATTACAACTTTTAACAGCATTTGCTAGTATCATAAAAAAGCAAAATCAATTTGACACAATAAAAGAAACTAAAAGTTTATTTACCTTTTAAAGGTTGAATTAAAGCTCCATCATTAGTGTCATACACTAATACTCTGTTTCCAGCAGCAACAATGAGTTGTGAGCCATCAGGGTTAAAACAAAGTGCATAAATGCTGTAAAGAAAATAATAGATATAGAACCCATTATAAAGATATGGTGAAATGATTAAAGGATGCTAAATGTCCTTTTCATCATTTAAGTATCTATGATAAATTTGAAGAATGATAATAAAAATTTATTTACTTAAATTTTATATGAATGTAATTGCTTTATAATATAAATTTATATAATGGTATTTTATAATTTCTAACACCTATAATTTGAGTAAGAAGCAATTTTGGTACATATATATATTTTTTGTAAGCTACTAACAATTTGTGAAATGTATGACAAATTTTATATCAATAAATAAAAAGTACATACCTTTCTACCCTATATAAAAAATTAATTGATTAAATTACGTAGTACCTAGTAATTAACCTAACCCCACTTTACATGATTCTATGTCCTTTCTCTTTCTTCATATCACTCCAACTCATTTTATTCTATAAAAATTACCACCTTATAGGTAATTGCCCTATTCTAGAATATGTATAGTTTTGATGTTATCTCTCCTATGGTTCTCAAAACTTGTGCTTGGAAGCTTGCATTCTGGCTTAGTAAACTTTTCTGTCTCTCTAACAACTTTAACCTTTTCTTCCTAAAGGAGGAGTGCCATAATTCAACTTGTGCCTGAACAGGGAGCCCCTCTCAACTCTATTAAGTGTCATCACACTATTGCTTTAACCACTATACTTTCAAATAATTTTGAATCTATAAATGTGAAGATTTCAAACCATCTTAATTCTTCTTCTCACCTTACCTGAGATTTCCAGAATGATTTTTGTATGGAATGCCTGTCTTCTTCCCCCCACCTCCCCTCCCCTCATTGACAGTTTGCCATCTACTCTTTGGTATTTCAATTAATTTTTTGCTATTCTGATTGACATAGCATTAGCTTTTGTTAGAGTTTTTTAAAAAGTTTTGATATATAACTTTCCTCTTTCAGTTTCCATTATTTCTCTCGAACTACTGAAAGAATGCCACAATTCATCCTTTAAATGTATCAATAGTGGTACTCCATACACTTTTCTACTTTTAATTAATAATCCTTAAACTGTCACTTCATCACTTATTCACTTTCATGCTGGTGACTTCAACTTTCATTACTCTTTTTATTTTGGAAAGTATCCTAGATAACAGCATCTAGCTGATGCTATGAGGTCGTCTTACAGCAACTGACTTTTAATCTTTACCATATCTCTAATTAAGGTAGAGAAAACATGGTAGTTTAATATTCATCAAAAACTTGGAATTTCTATGCGGCAAAAACTTCAACAAAAATGCAATATTTTTTAAAGCATAAACTCAAGTTTCACTTTTCTTAATATTCTTGGCACTCTTTTACTTGTGATCTTTCTTAAAAGGGTTACATTATTTTTTTCAATTAAAAATGATTCTAAAAGGTTAGGTACTTCAAGGAGCCTTTGAAACATTCAAATTTTTCATCTAATACTCCTCTACATCAACCAGTAGTTTGCTCTGTATATTGGTGTCACCCATCCTTGAATGGGATATACATCAAATGTACAATTGCAGTTACAATATGGTATGTGGATACTTCTCTTCTGAGCTCTTTAATTGTATACATCTTTTCTTTAAGGAGATGATGTGTGTCTTACTATTTCATACAGTCTCACAATTTCTCTATTCAGCTTTCTTACCCCAGGTTTAATTGACATGTTCATTCTTTAATGTACTCTACTGGTTTTGACCTGCACATTTTAAAAACCGTATAGGGAATGTGTTGACCTTTAATCTTAACACTCAATATCAAAATCAATTCTTGTGGATTTCATGTAGTTAACTGTTTTTTCACCACAGATGACAAAAAAAAAAAAAAAAAAGTTATTTGCTTATTACATATGGCAAGTATAATTGTCTTATAAGTACAATTTGGTATAAGGCCTATCTTACATATTTGT
>SEYY01005108.1:10000-12500 GCA_009176605.1 Armadillidium nasatum | reverse complement strand
AGAGCGAAAACAATTCCGAGATACCAATACACAATCAAACATGTCCGACGGCACTAAGGATGATATAAAAAGAATCTTCTTAAATTTTAACGCCTAAAATGAAATTTAATAATGAAGGAGATCAACGATGATGAAATGGATTGAATGGAAAATAACCGAATTGAAATTTTTTATCGATTTCTGCTGCAATTTATGGAATAAGAAGACTTTAGTTTTCTTCTTCCATAGATTGGTAAAGATTTTCAAAAAAAATTCAAAACTAAGTTTTAAAAATGAAGTATTTTTTGGTATTTATGGAATATATCTCTCAGTAAAGTTTAATCAATTAGATTCAAGAACAAAGTTAATTCTGATACAAAAAAAAATTAATGTTAAAAATTCGAAGCCGAAATATTTGCCTATTCAAACCATTCCAATATTTCAAAAACTCCTTCTCCTTCCTTTCAAACTCCAAGTACATTAATATCAGCTGTTTCTGCACTCATTCCACCCCCTGACTCTCAGCTTTCGAGTCCACCAACATCATATGGTTCTCTGAACCTACTTCACCTCATGTAATTCAATTCTCACGTAATTCATTGTGAAAAATTGGACTAGTGGTATTGTATGGTGCGGTGCAAGCGTACTATCTATTAGTGCTATGCAGAAAATTGGTGCTATATATCAATATATATATATATATATATATATATATATATATATATATATATATATATATATATATATATATATATATATATATATATATATATATATATATATATATATATATATATATATATATATATATATATATATATATATATATATATATATATATATATATATAATATATATATATTAATATATATATAATTACATTAAATTATTTTTTTCCGTAGGCGATGTTACGTTGGGTGCGTGCCCTTCAAGATGAGTTAAAGGAAATATTAAATAAATTTCAGGTCTTGAAATAATAAAGTCCATCCACAATATATATATATATATATATATATATATATATATATATATATATATATATAATATATATATATATATATATATATATATATATATATATATATATATATATATATATTTAATTTTAATTAAATTTGTATTAAAACATAAGAATACAGCAATTATACTTATTTTTGTTTAAAATAACAGAAAAGCTTACATCTCACTGGCATTGCCCTATTCGAGGAGAGGAACTTTTCTAGGTAGTATATACCTAAGATTCCCAAGTGGAATCGAACCAGCGCCCTCTCAATCACATAAGTCAATAACTCTAACTATATTTTACTTATTTCAGCATAAAGGAAAAATTCCTTACAAGAATAATGCATTAAAAATACACGAGTAAATTTAAACTATATTATGCATGTTTGTGTGTGTGTATTGGCGTTCGCTTGTTTATAGCTTTGTGTTATTTTTATCTTAAAAAAAGTCAAAAAATCTGTAAATAAAAAGAAATATTTTGAACTTAGGTGATAATAATCCGCAGATTTTAGTATTTAATGCCTTTATATATATATATATATATATATATATATATATATATATATATATATATATATATATATATATATATATATATATATATATATATATATATATATATATATATATATATATATATATATATATATATTGACTGAGAAGGATACATTAAAAACAGAAAAAAACATGAGTAGGAACTAGGAAGATATGAAAAAAACAAGTGTAGGTACTAAGAAGATATGAAAAGAGGAAAAGAATGTAATAGATTCCACTGGAAATTCTACAATGAAGTTAACTGAAAAGAGCAAGAAGATATTGAAAGAACAAAAGTAGGGACTAAAAAGATATATAAAAAACAAGAGTAGGTACTAAGAAGATATTGAAAGGACAAAAGTAGGGACTAAGAAGATATAAAAAACAAGAGTAGGGACTAAGAAGATACGAAAAAAGCAAGAGTTATAGGGACTAAGAAGATATAAAGAGAATAACAATAGGGATTAAAAGGATATGAAAAGAACATAAGTAGGGACTAGGAAGATATCGGAATAAAATTAATATTTTAACCAAATAAAAAAATAATTTTCATTTTACTTCCTTCAAGCAATTATAAATAATAGAAAATATATTAGCGAAATTAGTTGAGAAGTTAAAAAAGTTTTCGTGTTTGTTCTTTTCATTTAAAAAAAAAAACAAAAAATAAAAAAAAACAAAAAAACAAAAACAAAAAAAAAAAAACAAAAAAAAAAAACAATTAGAAATGAAGAATTATATTGAATCTTTCGCAAAATATTTAAATTTTAGTAGGTAAAGAATGAATTTTTCGGTGCAGTTTGATCTCGAGCGAAACTTCTAGTTTTAGAGGCTGGAAATTATTCTCTCTTGTAATTTTCGTTTTTTCCTCGGGCGGTTGCAGCTGACATCACCATGAGGAAATTCTATATATATATATATATATATATATATATATATATATATATATATATATATATATATATATATATATATATATATATATATA
>SEYY01005107.1:77500-80103 GCA_009176605.1 Armadillidium nasatum | reverse complement strand
GGTGGGGGAGAGATGGAAGAGACACTTTAGTGATTTGTTGACGGGGGTGGGAGGCCGAGGGAAGTAGTGGAGAATAGTGAGGGGATGTTGTTAGAAGAAGGCCGGAGTATTAGTAGAGAGGAAGTTAAAGTAGCTGTGGGAAAGGTGAAGAATGGGAAAGTCAGCTGGAATGGATGGTATATATGGGGAGATGATAAGGGTGGGAGAGGGAGTGATAGTTGACTGGTTGGTAAGAATGTTTAATGTGTGTTGGGGAGAGGGAAAAGTGACTCAGGAGTGGCAAGATGCTTGTGTAGTGCCGATATATAAAGGGAAGGGGGATAAGATGGCGTGTAAGAATTATAGGGGGATAAGCTTGTTGAGTGTAGTAGGAAAAATTTATGGGAAAGTTTTGGTAGCGAAAGTGAAAGAATTGACAAGAGAGAGAGAGTGGGGGAGGAACAGGGAGGTTTTAGAGAAGGTAGGGGATGTGTGGATCAGGTGTTTACACTGAGAATGATTGGTGAGAAATTGCGTGAGAAAGATAGAGTGGGGTATGTATGTTTCATGGATTTGGAAAAGGCGTATGATAGAGTTTGTAGGAGGAAATTGTTTGAGGTTCTAAGGGAGGGAGGAGTGAGAGGTAGATTATTGAATGGAATTAAATCATTTTATGAGAACTGTAGAGCGAGGGTGAGGGTGAGGAGGGAACTGACTGAATGGTTTAACGTGGGAGTTGGACTGAGGCAGGGGTGTGTTATGTCTCCGTGGCTCTTTAATGTGTTAATGGATGGTGTTGTTAGGGGGATGGAGAGGGAAGGGAAGGGTATTAAGTTGAGAAGTGGAGAAGGGGAATGGGAGGTAAATGTCTTGTTGTTTGCGGATGATGCGGTGTTAGTTGGCAGAATCTGGGGAGAAGTTGAGAATGTTGGTGAAAGAGTTTGTGAGGGAATGTGCGTCAAAAGGATTAAGGGTAAACTCGGCAAAGAGTAAAGTGATGAGGATTGGGGGCGGGGATGAGGCAATAAGAGGGGAGGAATGGGAGGGTGTTGAGGTGGGGGGAGAGAAATTTGAGGAGGTGGAAGAGAGTAAATATCTGGGAATGCTTTTGGAGGGGAAAGAGGGAATGGATGGGGAAATAAAGAATAGAGTGATGGAAGGAATGAAAGTGATGGGGGGGGGACTGAGGGAAGTATGGAAGAAGGGGAGAATATCAAAGGAAATAAAGGTAAGAATGTTTGAGAGTATGTGTCTGCCATCTGCAATGTATGGGTGCGAAACATGGGTGATGAATGCTCAGATTAGGAAAAGATTAGAAGTTTTTGAAATGAAAGGTTTGAGGTCTATATGTGGGTTAAGGAGGGTAGATAGAATCAGGAATGAAAGAATAAGAGAGATGTGAGGATGGAAGAGGGGAATAGTGGGCAGAGCAGAAGAGGGTGTATTAAGATGGTTTGGACATATGTGCAGAATGGATGAGAATAGGATGGTGGGTAGAGTGATGAGATCCGAGGTAGAGGGAGGAAGGGGGAGGGGAAGGCCGAGGATGAGGTGGATGGATGGGGTGAGGGAGATATTGGGGGGGAGAGGTTTGAATGTGGACGAAGGTAGGAGAGTTGCGGAGGACAGAGTGAGATGGAGGGCAGTGGTGAGGGGGGAGGGGAGATAGAGTGTAGATGTGTGGGTGTGAGCGAACTGTGACGGGCACCACCCCACGTGAGTGGGAGGGGTGAAGGGTAAAATAAATAAATAAATAAATAATAAAATAAATATATATATATATATATATATATATATATATATATATATATATATATATATATATATATATATATATATATATATATATATATATATATATATATATATATATATATATATATATATATATATATATATATATATATATATATATATATATATATATATATATATATATATATATATATATATATATATATATATATATATATATATATATATATATATTATATATATATATATATATATATATATATATATATATATATATATATATATATATATATATATATAAATTTTTTTTTATATTTGTAGTGAATGTATAAAAAAAAAAAAACATTTGACAAAACTTTTATATTCAATTTACAGAGTTTTAAACTGAAATTATAGATGTAATTAAAGAAACATGTAACAATAATTAATAATAAATAAGTAATAATAATTAACGATAAATAAATTTGAATAATAAATTGCTAGACTATTAAAATTACATACAATTCGTCTTTATTTTTTATTATTATTTCATTTTTTGTTAAATAAATGCAATTAATTTGGTTTTTGACGATGTGAACATTCATAAATTTGCAAATGAAAGAGAAAATAAATGTTAATAAATCCTGCATATAAATCGTCTGATATTTGAAGTTAAGTTGAGAGAGATAAAAAATTTATTAAATTAATCTCCTCAATTTAGAGGGAAATTCTCTCGTATTTATTTTATTATTTTTTTGTGGGGGGGGAGGGGAGAAGCAGGGCGGAATTTTATTTATTTATTTTGTTTGTTTCTGTACTTCAAAACGATATTAATGCAATCAGTGGGCTTATATTATTGAATTTTATAAACTTTGAACTTTTTAAAGGGA
>SEYY01005107.1:72500-75000 GCA_009176605.1 Armadillidium nasatum | reverse complement strand
GTATGACTTTATACTGTACAACAGTAAAAGATTTAAAGTATTTTCGTTCTGTCCACAGCAGTATTTTCAAATTTTATAGAAGGGTTATTTGAATGTTAGAAAGTGATCAGGGTCTCATTCAGAATTACAGTTTTTAAAGTATTCAGCATTTATTCCAATGAATTTTGCTATACTAGGAATGAATATATCATTAAAATTTCAAATTAGGCTAGACAATTAGATTTAAATATTTTACCAATTTGATTGCTACACCTTTAAGATAAATATTTTCTCGAACAATCTATTCAAGGACCATTTTTCGACACAAGTACATTTAAATTATATGCAAGTCCCATTAATGCACTTTTGAATGTGTCATGTTCAGAAGTACGTTAACTTAGCATCTGAATGTACAGATACTTTAACATATGAGGCGACTTAACTGAAGTCATTAATTTTTATTATTAATTAAGTAAAAAAAAAGACACTCAAAACACCAAAGTTGAAGTACATAACTAGGTACAGTACATTTCTGGTCTCAGAGCTGGACTTACAATTTTAAGCTATTGTTTTCTTATGTTAAAAGTAGATTGAAACGTAGGTAGACAAATTACACTTTTTTGCCATATTTTTCAACTTTTCCAAAAGAAAGAATGAGAATGTGAAGCTAAAAAGTTACACGAATTCTTCTCATGACAGAAGGAATGCAATCACAAAGTTCGACAAAACATTCCTTGTTGTAATAACATTTGTATAATGAAAATGATGCAAAAATTCCACGACTAGGAAGAGAGAGGAGAGAGAATCAGCGAGAGTAGAAGATTTAATAACGATAAAGATATTTCATTCCATTTCAATAATAAGAAATTCTAAAGACAAATTGCTAGAAAAATAATAATAATCCTTTCAAGAAAGATCAAGAGAAAAAATACCAAGAATTTTCAGAATATGAAAAGCTTTGAATTGTGCGTTTTTCAAAGAAAGTGTCAGATTGTGTGGAAGATTTTTTTCGAGTAGATTGATGATGAGAACAATCAAATTTTCTATGCTTTAATTAAGATTTGAAACAAATTAGAAGTCTGTTGTTGGAAAGCCAATTATTTGTTGCTGAAGAGATAGTCTTTCAAATTAGAAGTGAAGGTTGGAATCACCAGAATAAACGAATAAGTTAAAAAAATGTTATTGATAAGAAATAGTAATAATAATAATAATAATAATAATAATAATAATAATAATATATAATAATAATAATAATAATAATAATAATAATAATAATAATAATAATAATAATAATAAGTTGAGGTTACGAGAGAACCCAGATTTAAACTATTATTAATAGTGGAAATTATAAATGGTTATGATCTACAACTCCTGTCAAAGAACGACCGGACAGGAAATCAGGGAGAAGGTTTCAGAAAGAAGGATAGATGCATAAAGAGGAACATTTGAATATCAAAGCTTTGTTCCAGACTTCATCTAAAGCTATGGCTATGAATATATTATTTTAATGCTAAAATATAATTTTCATTAGAACATGGAAATGAAAATTATGAAAATTATATATATATATATATATATATATATATATATATATATATATATATATATATATATATATATATATATATATATATATATATATATATATATATATATATATATTTTATTTATTACTTATTCACATGAAATTTTTAAAATATAATAATGGAGATAATGAATATGTTGGTTTTTGCTTCACATGTTCATTAAAGGAAAAAGGGTAAAGTAAACATTCCATTAAATATTTGACCTTTATCCTCCTCTCATATATATATATATATATATATATATATATATATATATATATATATATATATATATATATATATATATATATATATATATATATATATATATATATATATATATATATATATATATATATATATATATATATATATATATATATATATATATATATATATATATATATATATATATATATATATATATATATATATATATATATATATATATATATATATATATATATATATTCTCTTATATAGAGATTATATAAGAAATATTAATTTAAAAGAAATTCAAGGACGTATACATTAAGAATAGTTGTTTAAAAACAAAGATTTTAATTCTTATTAAATAAAACATTTAAACAATTCAATTTAATTATTTCAGTCTTTTGAATAATGAAATTTTAAGGTCTGCTTTTGTGTTCTTCTTCAGTCTTTGCTCAGAGAAAGAAAAAAAGAAGAATTACAAAACCTTGCGTAACAATAGTTGGGACAAAAACAGATTAATTTTTAATTATAAAAATCTCTTTTTCTGGTTTTCTCTCTCTCTCTCTCTCTCTCTCTCTCTCTCTCTCTCTCTCTCTCTCTCTCTCTCTTTCTATATATATATATATATATATATATATATATATATATATATATATATATATATATATATATATATATATATATATATATATATATATATATATATATATAAATTTTCCACTACCTTAGAAAAAGCACGATTT
>SEYY01005107.1:62500-67500 GCA_009176605.1 Armadillidium nasatum | reverse complement strand
CCTCCAACTATCGTCTTACGTATTCTTCTGGTAAGGTCTGCAACCCGCTCTTTTTATCTGTTTTTCCAACTTCCTTTGACTTGCACACTTTCAAACGCTGTGTATTGGGACATGTCTGCCCTGAACTGAACTCCGATTTGATGTTCCCCCAACTCTGGTGGAAACTAGTAGACTGCTGGTCTTTGACTTCCTGAATATATATATATATATATATATATATATATATATATATATATATATATATATATATATATATATATATATATATATATATATATATATATATATATATTTAATTTTAAGTACAAGGCTAGTAGTGCGTGGATTTAATCATTGTTGCTGATGAACCGAATTTTGGTCTTTTTCTACATAATCATTTATTCAAACTAAATGAGAAATATTTCATTGAAAAGACAAAACTTAAGTATTCTCTAAACTAACTCATGTTTTTTTATCTTCAAATTCTGAAAATAATGCACGAATAGAACCACCATTATATAAAAAGAATTCAATCAAAGAACAAAGCATATGAACGCCATTGTTTCTTTAGCTGAATCAATTTTTTTTATATATTATTTTTTTAATTTATAAAAGAAAATCCCAAGCAATGAATTTAGACTATTATCATTATTATTCTTCCGAAACAAAGAAATGAGTCGAGGTTAATACCCCTTGACTTGGCTAAGAGGCCGTAATTATTTCTAATTATAACACGATTAAAAATTCTTCTGACTTTGTCGGAATTAGGCAAAGGAAAAGAAAATGAATGAAGGAATTAGTAACAGAAATTATCATTAATTTTCTTCCTAACTAATTTTTTTCTATTTATTTTACAAAAAAATTCATAAAACAACATAAATAAGAGTCTACTTATGACCTTAGCATTAAATATTTCAATATTTTTTTTATGCATATCATATAATATTTAACTTCTTTATTCAATTTCTTATAACATACAATTGAAATAATTAATGTGTTTTTATTTTATATAATTTTTGTCTATTATTTTCCTTTTTATCCTCTTTATTCCATGCATTTACCTTCCATTTTTTAGTTAATATGATTTTTTTAAAGTTTCTTTGTCCGTAATTTACATTTATTTGCATTCTGTTCAATAAAAACCTTGAAAAATCATTGAAGTTATGAATATTATGATTCTACAAAGAATTGAAGAGCGCAGAAATGTTATATTTTGATATTCATGTTTGATAATATAATAATCAGTAAGGTTAAGAGATAATTACAAAAGAACAAATAATGCTTAATTGTCGAATACTAAACCTTAATAATAATTTTTAAAATATATAAATATATATGCATATATATATATATATATATATATATATATATATATATATATATATATATATATATATATATATATATATATATATATATATATATATATATATATATATATATATATATATATATATATATATATATATATATATATATATATATATATATATATATATATATATATATATATATATATATATATATATATATATATATATATATATATATATATATATATATATATATATATATATATATATATATATATATATATATATATATATATATATATATATATATATATATATATATATATATATATATATATATATATATATATATATATATATATATATATATATATATATATATATATATATATATATATATATAACTCTACTTAGCTGAGCTTGAAGCTTTTTCGTTCAATTTTTAACTTCTCGATCCACTCACAAATGACAAAAATGTCCCAACAAATTTTCTTTCAGTTATTTTCTTATTAGAAAAAACATCGGTGAAGCGACTTTCTTATGCTTAGAATGTCTTTTCTATTTTGATAATCTTACAGTGACCTTTTTGCCACTTGTCCCAACGATTCGTTAGGACAATTTTTTGCAGTGTACTGAAAATGCTTAATTTTCTATTGTTTAAAGACCAGGTTTGGTCTTTTTATTTTAATTATTCCTTTCAGAAATATATATTGTGACAGACAAGCG
Organism: Armadillidium nasatum; assembly: GCA_009176605.1. Lineage (NCBI taxonomy): Eukaryota > Metazoa > Arthropoda > Malacostraca > Isopoda > Armadillidiidae > Armadillidium > Armadillidium nasatum. The sequence continues at coordinate 65,482 of SEYY01005107.1, read as the reverse complement.
CTGCAAACAACATAAAAAATTACATCGAAATTTCTTTTTAAAAAAATCGAGATTTTCCTTTACCGTTTTTATCTCATAAAATTTCCAAGAGGTTAACAAAAAATTAATGTCATTTTTTTTCTCAGGAATTTTAATTTCTAAGTTTTTTTTTTTTTTTATTCTTCCTTTTAAAATTGCATTCTTTTCTTGACTTTAATTTATTTGGAGAGTAAATTCCTTCACAGATGAAAAGATTGAAATAAATCTACTTTTCAACCTTTGTTTACAGATTTTCTTATATTTAAGGTTTAATATTTTACTTTTAAGCTATATATATATATATATATATATATATATATATATATATATATATATATATATATATATATATATATATATATATATATATATGTGTGTGTGTGTGTGTGTGTGTGTGTGTGTGTTTGTGTGTGTATTAGTTTGTGTTTCTATTTTCTACCAACTTTATTTAGCTTATCTTCCTAATATAAACTTACCTTTCTAATATTTTTATTTTAGTTATTTGTTTCTTTTAATTCTTGTCGTATTATGATTTTCGTCTTTTCCTATTTAATTTTATTTTGTTTCGTAAATCTCAAGTTTTTCTTTTTCTCTTTTGAACATATTTTTTTATTCATCTTATCGGAAACTCTATTCAAAAAGAAATTTTTTTATTTTTTATTTATAAGCTCAGCCATTTTGTCGTCTTTTTCAAAATATTAAAGGAAAAAAATATCTAAAAGAAATGAAAAATATAAAGAAAAATATTGAATTAAAGATGCTGGCTCAGAAAGTACCATCTAAGAACCATTAAAGGTAAGGTATAATAAATAATTCAGGAAGGAAACACACGTATCTTGGTTTATCATTTTTAGTATTATGAAATCTTATGGATTACTTAAAGTTGATGGTATATATATATATATATATATATATATATATATATATATATATATATATATATATATATATATATATATATATATATATATATATATATATATATATATATATATATATATATATATATATATATATATATATATATATATATATATATATATATATATATATATATATATATATATATATATATATATATATATATATATATATATATATATATATATATATATATATATATATTAACCCGACGGGATTTCTGCCCGAGGATTGTTGAAGGGTCCTTGTAACCGTATGGGGGCAATAGAAATTCCGAAGGTACAAATGGTAACTCCGAGAAGCTGTGACAGGCTTAGCTAGCCGACAGTGGATTGTTATAGCTCAAGTTGCGCAAGCGGAGCCTCAGAACCCAAACGGATCTTTTCGGTTGCTGACACGGCGAGAAAATGGACTACGAAAATTGACTATGCGCATTGGTACAATTAATGCAAGTACATTGGAGGGAAAAGAGGAAGAGATAGTGGAGATGATGGGAGAGCGAAGATTGTGTGTCTTGGGAGTCTGCGAGACACGTTTAAATGGGAAAGGTTGCAAGGTGCTACACCGAGACTATCGAATGTTGTTTACAGGAAGAGAAGGGGAAAGAAAATATGGCGTCGCACTGATCTTGTCGCCAGAGGTTGCTGACCGAGTGGAGAAAGTTGTTCATAAAAATGATAGAATGATGGCAGTAGTACTTAAGTTGGGAGACAGGAGAGTGGGACTGATTCAAGTTTATGCCCCACATCAAGGAAGACCGTTAAATGAGAAGGTAGAGTTTTATGAGCAGTTGCAGAACACATATGATGGCATAAATGCGGAAGTGAAAATACTTATGGGTGATTTCAACGCTCATGTTGGGAGAGAGAGGGAAGGCATAGAGGCGGTGTTGGGGGCGTATGGTATGGGTGAGAGGAATACAGAGGGCGAGCGTCTACTGGATTTTGCTGTTGGAAATAACTTGGCAATAATGAATACTTTTCATTGCACATAGAGAATCACATAAGTGGACTTGGTACAGATGGAATGGAGATGTAGGAAGCTATACGGAAAAATCAATGATAGATTTGATAATGGTAAATGATAAGAGAATTGTAAATGATGTAAAGAGCATCCCATCTGTGTCGCTGGATTCAGACCATAGGCTGCTACTGGGTAAATTTAATTTGGAGAGTCCGGAGAGGCCAAGGAGAATTATAAGGGAAAGGATAGCGGTAGAAAAGTTAAAAGAAGAACAGGTGGTTAACACACTAAATGAGAAGATAAGAACTTGTAAACCAAATAACGAGGAGGTATTTGGAGGGGTGGAAGAGGAATGGAAAAACTTCAAGGATAATATAAAGAGATGTGCTAGAGAAACGTTAGGAGTTAAGAGGATGGGAGGTAGAAAGAAGAGAACTGCTTGGTGGACAGATGATGTAAGCCTGGCGGTAAAGGAGAAAACAGAGGCATTTAGGAAATGGATGAAAAGGAGAAGCCCTGAGACTAGATTGGAATATGTCGAGAAGAGAAACAGAGCAGAGGAGTTGAAAAGGATAGCTAAGGAACAATCATGGGAAAGAATAGGAGAACAACTTAAGACAGGATATGAGAGGAACTAAGAAGCTAATTTACAACATCTCAAGGAAGTTTAAGAAGGGAGAAGCAGCAGCGTCTCATGCAGTAAAAGATAAAGATGGTATATTGCAAGTTGAGCCGAAGAAGGTTCAGAGTAGATGGCGGGAATACTACTCTGAGTTGTACAATGGAAGGGTGGAGGTCTTGGTTGAACCAGTGCAACAGGTTGATTTGGCAGAGGGTCGAGAGGAGGAAAGGTCAATTACTTTGGATGAGGTTAAAAATGCAATAAGTGGCATGAAAAATGGGAAGAGCCCGGGATGTGACGAACTACCAGCGGAAATTTTCAAAGCTGGGGAAGATGTGGTGTTGTGGATGTTTAGAATGATTGACGGTTTTTGGAAGGAGGAGAGAGTACCAAGAGAGTGGGGTAAAGCGATTATATGTCCAGTGTTTAAGAAGAACGACAAAAGTGATTGTAACAAC
>SEYY01005107.1:40000-57500 GCA_009176605.1 Armadillidium nasatum | reverse complement strand
GGGTCAAATTAAAGGCAGATATGTCCCGGTACATGACATTTAAAATGTGTAAAATCAAAGAAAGAGGCGAAAATAGAAAGTGTACTTTAGACTTTACCAGTAGAGTACATGTAGGATTAAATATAGCGGTTAAGTCTGAGGTCAGAAAATTTTATAGAGAATCGATGATGTTGTGTAGAAAGTCTTTTCCCGTAAATGATTCTTATTGGAGGAGGTACGCTACTAGAAAGTTCGGAAGAGCAGTGTCCGTTGTAATACAGATACTGTAAAGAGCGAATGACTAATACCCGACGGACAAAGAGAATGGAGAGAGTTTGTGAGTTTGTAAGAGGAAAACCTTAGATTCAAACTTCTAAAGGAGATCTATGTGAATGGGTCACTCCACATGTATGAGGTACAATACACACATAGGCGAACACCCCTATAAAAAGCAAGCAACTTGAAAGCTTTTCTTGAAAGTGAAATAATGTGATCCTTTCAAAAATATATTACAGTGTTTGGCTTAATTGAGTTGGAGGAAGCTGAAAGAGGAGTTATAACTCCGCCATTGTCCAAGGAGGAATTAGAAATAAAAGTATGAGCGAATAGTTGAACTTTGTCAGAAGGCAAGACTGCTGTTGTGCTGACTGAAATTACAACAGAAGGGAAAGAAGAAAAAGCAAAGTTAGAGTTTACATTCTTTAAAAAAAATCACAAAAACCCTGAGGAAGAGGAAGCCGAAAAATTTAAATCTTTCTCCGTAGAATAGGCAATAATTTTTGCATTTTCGATGGAGAAGAGAGTTTTCAGTGTTTCAGGGAATATATTTTACACGATTCCTGGTTGAAATATAGGTTGCATGAGTTTCTGACGTTTTAATATGTCGGAAGGGTATTGCTAGGATGCCACACCACCAAGTTCCCCGAGGTAGATTTATGCAATTTGTTTTTTAAAAGATAATGTCTGAATATATATTTATGAATCAGTTGGGGACACATGAAGAAGTGGTAGATATAGTATTCATAAAGGTAAGAAAGTGAGACTCTCCAGTGTAAGGTCAAAAGAACGAGAGAGATACCCTCTGATAAGTTGAAAAGCATAAATGATGAATTACAGTGAAATAGATTGAAGAGGAAACTCCATCCAAACCTAACATTCCATGCAGGGAGTCCTACTGAAAGGGAGATAACTCCATTTAATAAATTTAAAGACATGCATTAAAACCAAAGAACCTAAAAGAAATGATCTAATAGATCTATCTGTATAGGAGATGGACTTTATAATGATCCCACGATATATAAATATATTTTGCTAATATATATATATATATATATATATATATATATATATATATATATATATATATATATATATATATATATATATATATATATATATATATATATATATATATATATATATATATATATATATTAGATCTTCTCAGAATCAGTAAACTCTCTCACTTACTTTCTATATTAATAATTGTTTTGTCATGAAAGGCAAAGCATCGAATTTGATGTTAGTTTAAGAAATATTTTCAAAATTTTGAAAGTTTTCCATCATTGTCTTTCTCATTTAATAATATTTTTCATCTCTTCAACACTTATTTTAGTTTCACCTTTGGGTGAAAGAAATTGGTATAATTTTTCTCTTTTGTCTTTCAATATCTTTCAATCAGTGTCAATCTATCTTCCAACTATAGCTTACATTGCACATAAATATTTGGATATTATGAGTTATATTTTTGATATTTGAAATTTAAGTTTAATGAAAATTTTTAATAGATTCTCATGCTCTATAGGTAAAAGAATGCCTTCGAGGATTATCTTTAACTCAGAACCTTTTCTTGTGACACTTTTAAATTATCAAATATTTGACAACTTTTCATTTGACATCTAATATCTTCATCCATCATTCTTAAATAAAATCATTGAGAGGATTCAGGCCTATAGTTGTTGTCCGTTGTAACCCTAAAACCCAAATTATAAACTACATATTTTAAAGCACCATCTGTATTATTAAAATCGACATAGTCAGTATTCTCGAGACATAACTTGTTAATCACCTTTCTTATTTTGATGAACGAATTTTATATACCCGCTTTGTCTTCTGTGATCTAACTTTATATAGCTGGTGATTAGATTAATTGATTTAATTGAAATAAATATAAATAAAATAAAATAAGCTTCTCGTAAATGAAATAAAGGACGATTATTAGATTCAAATGAAATAATCATCCTGTAATTTCACTATCAGAGATTATAAAAAGTTGCAAAGTAGCTTGATATTTATATTACCTGATCTACATGTAAATGAGTTCACCAGTTGTTCATATTAACCTTTAAATTTGCAACACTGAACTCGACTATTCCTCTTATACAGTTTTCTCTCATTCTTGTTAAATAGTTTAAAACCAGTTATCTACTAACATACAAGAAAATATATCAAGTAAATAAGAATACATTACTATTTAACAAAATTAACCACATAAGTAGTTTCACTAATACTTTCTAAATCGACACTGTCAACGCTTTAGATAGTCTCTGAAAAAGAGGCTGAAAATCATATTAACCGAAAAACGAGCTCTTGTGACCTTCGGTTTGTACATTATTTAAAAAAAAAAAATCTCAAACCATTTGCCAGTTTGCCAATTTGCCAATTTGCCGAACACTTTCCAAAACACAACTGATCGCCTTTCCTAATTTATCTGTAATATTGCACACTCTAGTGGTATAAACATAAATCACGAATGTAAATATATATATATATATATATATATATATATATATATATATATATATATATATATATATATATATATATATATATATATATATATATATATATATATATATATATATATATATATATATACACAAAGAAAAATCTGTCAATATAATTTTCCCTTTTTTTTCAGTAGTTCTGATTCTTCTCTTGCATATGATAAGCAAAACGTATAATGCGGTGCCTAGTAACTGCTTAAGGGTTATTAAAGGCCAATACTCTGCATTTTTGTATTCATCGATCGAAAATTTTATGAGATGATTCACTTTAAAAGTGGGAACGTGTAGGCTCTGAGGTTATTTTGCATTTTCCACATTTTGCAATCTAAGAAGAAAAATTTTCTTTCATTAAATATTGAATAGATGGACAATGGAAATACTTTTTTATTCAGAATAATATTCGATTTTGGGAACGGTTTCACGATAATTGCCTAATTAATTTTGGAAAAAAGCATTGAATATTGGAGAGAATGAAATTTGTTGAAGTGAGAAGTGTAAAAAATTTTCAAAAAAAAAAAAGAGTTATCAATAAATTCTTTATTTCGAAAATGTTGAAAGGTGTAAAAAAAATTTTTGTATTCTAAAAATGAGAAGAATCCGAAAAGAAAATATTAAAATATACACTCACTAAATACTCTCTCTCTCTCTCTCTCTCTCTCTCTCTCTCTCTCTCTCTCTCTCTCTCTCTCTCTCTCTCTCTCTCTCTCTCTCTCTCTCTCTCTCTCTATTAAAAAGATCGATCTATATTCTTAAATTCAAAATTTTATCTTTTTTTGGGATAGTTTTCTCTATATTTCTCCAATATTATCTTTCCTTCTCCTCTTTGAAATTTTTGAACATCTCATCCTTTTTAAACTTTTTTTTTTTTTTATCTCAAGCTACCAAGTTTTTTTTTTCTTTTTTTTATTCTTAAATCATTAAGAAACTTAAATGAATTTCGTTTTATTATTGTTCATTCAGACTGTTTACTTTTTATATTGATTTCTTTCCTGAAATGAAAATTGTCAAATTTAATTTATAAAACGAATAGCAAAAAAAAAAAAATCAATGAATTCATTATAATTTCAAACATTTCAAAAATTTCAATTAATTTTTTTGATGTAAAATCTTTTATTATTATTCCAGAAGAATAAATTTTAAAGATATTTAATAAAATTCCTGTTATATGAAAATATTTTATAAAAATGTTTCAATATTTTTGAAGATCTTTTTTAATTTTTATTTCTTTTTATAAAATTATTTTCCAAAAAAATATCATAAATATTTTTACAAGTTTATATTATAATGAAACATTTTTAAAAGAAATTTCGAACACTTGTAACATCATAAATAAATTTTTATTGAACGACAGATGAACTTGAGGCCTTTAATTTTATGAATAAAGATAGAATTAAAAAAAAATATCAAATTAAAAATCAGAAGAATTATGATAATAGATATTGTAAATCTACGAGGGAGTAAAATATATATATATATATATATATATATATATATATATATATATATATATATATATATATATATATATATATATATATATATATATATATATATATATTAAGAAATGAAAAATAAATCATTTGATTCAAAGTGAAAGTTCTAAATCGTGAATAATTTTTCTGTTTCTAAAATAAGGTTCTAAATATATTGTATTATTTGATGAAAAATTATAATTGTCAGTCAAATGATATTGCTATGGGTTCTCTACAAAACCCACTTTTTCCAGTATATTTCTTTCCACCTAGAACAAAGATGACTTGATGAATGTCCTATTGAATTTAAAACATTCGTTAATCGTCTGTATATTTATGACTGTTTTGCTGTCTTTCGCAAAGGAAAATGTGTCACTCTATTTCTTAAATATTTTAGTCAAAATATGAAGATATTAATTTAGCCTTTGAAACTCAATCTAGTGATTCACTTTATTCATAATACTTGAATTTCTCATTCCACTCCTGGATTTACAGCTTCTATTTATCAAATGACCAGTTATAGTATTTTACTTTGAACAAATTTCTTTAGTTTTATCTCCATTTAAAGATTCGGAGATTCGAAGATATAGGTTTTTCCTCTCTAAATAATATCTCTATTTCTCAGCCAGATAATTCAACTATAATTAAGATCATTCTAATCTTACTAAACATTATACACTTTCCATCCTCAAAATGCTTCTACAGATGAAAAACATTAAATTTTAGAATATTTGTAAATCAAAACACTAATACCTATGTGTTTTCCTTATTACTCTTATTACTTGTCAAACCTTTCCCTTTTTCTATATTTCCCTATATATATATATATATATATATATATATATATATATATATATATATATATATATATATATATATATATATATATATATATACACCCTATGTAAAATTTTAGCATCAATATGTAATTTAATAAGTAAACTAATTCATGTTACACGCTTAATTAATTAAGAAAAAATAATATTCAAGTGAAGAAAGTTAAAATGCTTGAGTGTGTCGCGCAAAGTTCAATATTAATGGAAAAAAAATAGTTTTTTTCCTATATATGAAAATTTAATTGAAATATATATATGGTTCCCATGTCTTTATCTTAATATTACTCTCTCTCTCTCTCTCTCTCTCTCTCTCTCTCTCTCTCTCTCCTTCTCTCTCTCTCTCTCTCTCTCTCTCTCTCTCTCTCTCTCTCTCTCTCTCTCTCTCTCTCTCTCTCTCTCTGTCTCTCTCTCTCTCTCTCAATAGACATTACGAAAATGTCTCTTTCCTTACAAAATGAAGAAAACAAATACGCCAAAAAAAAAAAAAAAAAAAATTTTTATTTCATTTTACTTACGAAATAATAATAATAAAAAAAAAAAGATGAAAAGAAATATTAGTAATTGAAAAGATTTTTCCCATAATAAGCCTTAATGAAGAATTTATCTCATAATCCGAAAGAGCTTTACGAGCTCTCAACGACCTTCGATCATCTTTTGTGCAAATTTCGAACGCAAATTTCTCTTCGATTTCGAAAATTGGAAACGGATTTCGAGGGATTAAAACCTCATAGTTCATTTAATCCTACGAATAACAGAATCAATAATTTTAATGACGATATATATATATATATATATATATATATATATATATATATATATATATATATATATATATATATATATATATATATATATATATATATATATATATATATATATATATATATATATATATATATATATATATATATATATATATATATATATATATATATATATATATAATATATATATATATATATATATATATATATATATATATATATATATATATATATATATATATATATATATATATATATATATATATATATATATATACTACCCTCTGTAATACGTTTACATCAATATCTAATTTAATAAGTAAACTAATACATGTTGCCTGCTTAATTAATGAAGAAATAATAATATTCAAATGAAGAAAGTTGAAAATGCTTGAGTGTGTCGTGCAAAGTTCAATATTAATAAAACCAAAAAAAAAAAATTGTTTTTTTTCTAGTTCTGAAAATTTAATTGAAATTAGAATATTTAAAGAAAAAATTAATTTAACAGTACTTAAGAAATGTAAAATTAATTTATCTTAGACAAAGCTAGGTTCTTAAATTGCAGTGAAAAATATTTTCATTATTTATGTGGGAGATCAATTTATTAATAAAATCTTAAAATTAATAGCATCATTAATAATAATTAATTGAAATTTAGGAATTAATTTCTAAAGTTATAAAGACAAGAAACTTATTCCTAATAAATTATATCAATATTCCTTCTACTGATGTCACACGAAAAGAATCCTAGTATGCTATAAATCTTCTACATCTCCAGGAAGGACTTACGTCCTGTCAGTGGGATTTTTTGAGGAAGATCCTTGGGATTCACAGGTCAAAGGAGGATAACGCTGGCTGGGTCACTTCTATCTCTGATACAGGAGATTATTTCCAATCAGTGACAAGAGCACATCATTAATGCACTCGTTTAAAAAGGATCTTAATTAATAACAAACACAAAGTTTGAAAAAGTATTGGTCAAATGATATAGGAAACATGCTGGAAAGAAAACTTCTTCACAAGTTTCAGGTGGAGAACATGAAAGAATGACCAGAGATATTGTTAGGCAATAAAAAATTACACAAGGAAAAGAAGAATTTTGTTGCAATGAGGGGAATGTAGAAACCAGTTTAAATATACTATTTATTTATTAGTTTCCTAAATGCAATTTTTGCATCTTTATTTATCTTTAAGTTCCTTGTGTTAATATTTATTGCATTCTTGGACTTGTAAATTGATTTCATTTATTTTTTAATTATGCCCCCTCCTCGAAAAGGGAATCACTTTGAGTAGCTTATAATATAATATATATATATATATATATATATATATATATATATATATATATATATATATATATATATATATATATATATATATATATATATATATATATATATATATATATATATATATATTTACTGAAATAAAAATAGATGCTTATATATAGGAACAATTTACTAAATATTTCAAAAACTCGTTTGTCTGAGTGACTAATAGATTTTTAATTTGTTTTTGTTAATATCAATCATTTTATTATTATTATTAATATTATTATTGAAATAATGAAAATAATTTTATCATTGAAATTTTACTATTATTATTATTATTATTATTATTATTATTATTATTATTATTATTATTATTATTATTATTATTATTATTATTATTATTATTATTATTTTTATTATTATTATTTTTATTAGTATTATTATTATTATTATTAATATTATTGTTATTATTATTATTAATATTATTATTGTTATTATTATTATTATTTTATTACTTATTATTATTATTATCACAATCCTTATCTCTGTAATAATTATTAGCTTACAGTTATCTCAGTACTACGATTGTTATGGTAATTTTTTTTTTCTCTTTATTTTCTATTTTTTAGGTTAAGATTACTACCATGAAATTATGTTAAAATTACTTGTTATAAAATTTACAATATTCAAAACTTGGAATATTATGTAATGTATTGTATCATGTATAAATTTAATGGGCTCAAAGGACGATTTCGTCTCCCCAGAAGCCCATTTCAGTTTAGTATCAAAACATGTAAAGTACTTGATATTTGTAAATGTAAATTTGTAACTGGAAAAATGAATAAAGATTGAAAGATTGAAAGATTATTATTATTATTATTATTATTATTATTATTATTATTATTATTATCATTATTATCATTATTAGTATTAGTATTATTATTATTATTTTAATATTATTGTGGTAATAATTTTTACTATGATTAATTCCTTTGCATTGCCTGCTCAATATTCAGGTTTTATTATCTTCACCATTCAAGGTTTGCATTATTTAATATAGAGTTAATTACCAAGTAACATGCCAATACATCCGTTCTTACCTATCCCTGCGGGCTGGGTGATGTGCTGGCCCGTTATGCTTTTTCAGGCCACAGAGGCGGAAAATGTCCTTCAAGTGTTGGTATATAGAGAGCGAAAATACTTAAACCAAAAAATGTTTCAATTTTTTTTTTTTTTTTTTTTTGTAATTCTAGATTGTAATGAAAATTTTTAAACAATAAAAATCTATGGTGTCTTCCCTATCCATTTCAAAATTTTCTTCCAAAATTTCATTAAAATTGCAGATATTCCTTTCTTAATCCCTCCTCCCAAAAATGGAAAGAAAGAGAGAGAAAATAAACTGTATTAGGAAGGCACATCACGCTGCACATATAGCTCATATTTGATATATATATATATATATATATATATATATATATATATATATATATATATATATATATATATATATATATATATATATATATATATATATATATATATATATATATATATATATATATATATATATATATATATATATATATATATATATATATATATATATATATATATATATATATATATATATATATATATATATATATATATATATATATATATATATATATATGAAAAATGGAATGAAACTTTTTCAGTGATAATTTGTGCTTTGAATGGCTGTGCATTCAACTCTAACAAACAAAAAATTGACATCAATAGCAGTAAATATACTAGAATTACTGATTCAGTGTACTGATATTGACAGCAGAATGTTTTTATATTTTTTTATCTTTTTCAAATTCTGTTCTCGTTGTGGGTGTGTTCATATTCATGTGTATTAACTTTTGATGCTCATGTCGGTCATTCGCTTTCAAATGACGTAAGTTTGATATATATATATATATATATATATATATATATATATATATATATATATATATATATATATATATATATATATATATATATATATATATATATATATATATATATATATATATATATATATATATATATATATATATATATATCTATATATATATATATATATATATATATATATATATATATATATATATATATATATATATATATATATATATATATATATATATATATATATATATATATATATATTTTTTTTTTTTTTTTTTTTTTTTTTTTTTTTTTTTATATATATAATATATATATATATATATATATATATATATATATATATATATATATATATATATATATATATATATATATATATATATATATATATATATATCTAACAAAGTAAATAGAGCTAAACATATTGGAGGATAAAGAAATACTTACCTCATCAGGGGTCGAACCACCGCATGTTGCGACTGAGATCGACAAAAGACTCGGTGCTCTACCGCTGAGCTATCCACGAACCCAAAAAAGTTAGCTTCAAGAAACAGTTTCAAGCAACCGATCTTCCCGTCAAGGTACAATCATCACAGGTTTTCACCCTGTTCCTCCCCACTCCTTAGATTTTATTCAATAAATGCTTATAAACCAAGCAGTTTGTAACAAAGTAAATAGAGCTAAACATATTGGAGGATAAAGAAATACTTACCTCATCAGGGGTCGAACCACCGCATGTTGCGACTGAGATCGACAAAAAACTCGGTGCTCTACCGCTGAGCTATCCACGAGCCCAAAATGTTCGCTTCAAGAAACAGTTTCAAGCAACCGATCTCAGTCGCAACATGCGGTGGTTCGACCCCTGATGAGGTAAGTATTTCTTTATCCTCCAATATGTTTAGCTCTATTTACTTTGTTACAAACTGCTTGGTTTATAAGCATTTATTGAATAAAATCTAAGGAGTGGGGAGGAACAGGGTGAAAACCTGGTGATTGTACCTTGACGGGAAGATCGGTTGCTTGAAACTGTTTCTTGAAGCGAACTTTTTGGGTTCGTGGATAGCTCAACGGTAGAGCACAGAGTCTTTTGTCGATCTCAGTCGCAACATGCGGTGGTTCGACCCCTGATGAGGTAAGTATTTCTTTATCCTCCAATATGTTTAGCTCTATTTACTTTGTTACAAACTGCTTGGTTTATAAGCATTTATTGAATATATATATATCTATATATATCAAATTTAATTTTTAAACCACTAGATTAAAAAAGTAAAAAGTAAAACACTAAAACGAGATAACAAAGATTAAAAAAGAGCATAACAAAGATAAAGATTAAAAAGAAACACGGTCTGACGTTTCGGAACTAAACCAATCGTTCCCTCATAAAATTTTTTTTTTTTTTTTTTTTTTTTTTTTTTTTTTTTGTGTCTCCGATGAGGGAACGATTGGTTTAGTTTCGAAACGTCAGACCGTATTTCTTTTTAATCTTTTTCTTTGTTATGCTCTTTTTAATCTTTGTTATTTCGTTTTAGTGTTTTACTTTTTACTCTTTTAATCTAGTGGTTTAAAAATTAAATTTGATATATAATTAGAACACGAGAGAACTAGTGTTCTATATATATATATATATATATATATATATATATATATATATATATATATATATATATATATATATATATATATATATATATATATATATATATATATATATATATATATATATATATATATATATATATATATATATATATATATATATATATATATATATATATATATATATATATATATATATATATATATATATATATATATATATATATATATATATATATATATATATATATATATATATATATATATATATATATATATATATATATATATATATATATATATATATATATATATATATATATATATATATATATATATATATATATATATATATATATATATATATATATATATATATATATATATATATATATATATATATATATATATATATATATATATATATATATATATATATATATATATATATATATATATATTACAAAGAGACTTTCAAGATTAGAATTTTCATTTCAAAATAAATTTGTCTGAAGGCGAGATTTCATTTTATTCTCTGTTCGTAAAATCACACAAAAAGATCCAAAATTACATGATACAGAATCTCTATTGTTTAATCTGAAAGAAATAATTTCTATGGAGAGAAAGAAAATTTGTAGTTGAACAATTGTGGTGTTATAAATAATCCAGAGTTCAGCAGGGTTCAGCAGGGAATACTGTTATGTTCTTTGTCAGGGTGATTTTTCCTTTTTAAATTCTCCAATATACGTTTAAAAAACTATGATAGCTTATAATTATTTGTCCGTAACAGTTGTAGATAGTATACGACAGATTTGTGTATCAGATTTACTAATCTTGCGAACGTCATGTAAAATATAAAGAATTCAGAGATGAATTTGTAAATACATCATGTTTTCAGGAGAGCATATGTTTATTAAAATTAAAATAAAAAAATAATAATATATATATATATATATATATATATATATATATATATATATATATATATATATATATATATATATATATATATATATATATATATATATATATATATATATATATATATATATATATATATATATATATATATATATATATATATATATATATATATATATATATATATATATATATATATATATATATATATATATATATATATATATATATATATATATATATATATATATATATATATATATATATATATATATATATATATATATATATATATATATATATATATATATATATATATATATATATATATATATATATATATATATATATATATATATATATATATATATATATATATATATATATATATATATATATATATATATATATATATATATATATATATATATATATATATATATATATATATTGAATGATTGAGAAGAAAAGTAGAGATAAAAGAAATGGTGTGTTTAAGTGTTTTATGGATCTGGAAAAAGCCTATGATGGGGTGGACGGGAGTAAACCGTTGAAGGTTTTAAGAGAGTATGAGATTAAGGAGAAAAGGTATTGGAGGGCATTTGAGCATTTTATAGGGAAGTAAAGCGTGCGTGAGAGTAAATGTAATGGAGACTGAGTTTTTTGATGATAATAATGGATTGAGGCAGGGTTGTGTAATGTCTTCGGAGTTGTGTAATTTATTGACAAAGGGGTGAGAAAGATGGAAAGGGTGAGTAGATGGATGAGAATGAGGGAGCAACAGGGTGTGTGGGGTGCTAACGAGTTGTTGTATGTGGATGATGCTGTGCCTTTAGCGAAGATGCAGGGGAGTTTGAATTTACTGGTGGAGGAGTTTGTAAAAGAATGTGGCTAGTTGGACTTAATAGTAAATAGGTGTAAGAGTAAAGTATTATGGATGAAAAATTTGGAGGAAGGGAGAGGGGTTTGGATGGAGGTGATGAAATGCAAATTAAAGTGAAGAGGGAGATATTGGAGTGAGTTAATTCTTTTGAATATCTGGAGGTGAATCTTGAGGAGAGGGATGGTAGTGAAAGTGATGAAGTTTGGCAAAGAATAAGCGAAGGAGAGAAGATGTTGGGAGGTTTGAGGAATATTTGGAGCAGAGGAAGGTTGCCAAGAAGGGAAAATGTTTGAGAGATGTTGTATACCGGTGGCTATGTATGAGGATGAAATATTTTGGTTGATTGAGCATGAGAAAAAAGGTTGAAGTTTTCGAAATGAAGGGTCTGAGGGCGGTGTGTGGGGTAGGTAGAAGAGATAGAGTCAGGAATGTTCGTATAAGGGAGATGTGTAGTTGGAGAAAGAGTATGTTTGGGAGAGCTGAACAGAACATGCTGAGGTGGTTTGACCAGGTTTGTAGGATGAATGACGAAAGACTGTCAAAATAGGAATTTGTATCAGAAGTGGATGGTGTAAGAGGTAGAGGGTGAAGGAGAAGAGTCTGGTATGTAAAGGAGTTATTGAGGGATAAAGGGATGAGCTAGGAAGAGGATGTACTGTTCACCGATGATAGGAGTGAGTAGAAAAGATTTGTAAGTGTTGAGAATGGATGTGGCCAGCAGTAGACAGTATACCACGATTGTGGTTAAGTATGTGAGTATTATACACACACACATACATATATATATATATATATATATATATATATATATATATATATATATATATATATATATATATATATATATATATATATATAAATGTATGTAAAGTTTGTTAAGGAGAAATATGAATCCTGGGAGAGAAATTGAGGCAAGCAATATTTCTTTTCTCAAATCAATTCTCATTTGAAAGATTTTCTTTAGTAAATTTGTTTTTTATTTTAGGTGTTCGTGAATTCATTCGTACAAGAATACATACATACTTGTACACGCTATATATATATATATATATATATATATATATATATATATATATATATATATATATATATATATATATATATATATATATATATATATATATATATATATATATATATATATATACAGTGTGAAAACCACATAATGCGTAGAATAAAATTTTGTTTCTCTTTCATCTTGGAGGTCAGAGTTCGAATCCTCAAAAATAGTATAAATATATATATATATATATATATATATATATAATATATATATATATATATATATATATATATAATATATATATATATATATATATATATATATATATATATATATATATATATATATATATATATATATATATATATAATATATATATATATATATATTATATATATATTATATATATATATATATATAATATATATATATATATATATATATATATATTATATATATATATATATATATATATATATATATATATATATATATATATATATATATATATATATATATATATATATATATATATATATAATATATATATATATATATATATATATATATATATATATATATATATATATATATATATATATATATATATATATATATAATACAATAAATATTAAGGAAGCCTTTCTCAACCTGGGGGTTGAATCACTTAACTGGATGACCGGGGTTCGCTGTGGATTTCCAAATAAACAAAACATTTAAAGTATGAAAATTCTTTTCATATTCTTTCATAACCTTTGTTTTAAAACCAAAGTTACATGGCAGGAGATTCAAATTTTAAATATTTTTTCCAATGAAAATTAAAAAACTAGGACTAAAACTATTTTGTTTTCATAATATATATTTTAAATTTATTAATCAGCCGTAGAATAAATAGCTCAGTCTTCACTTTTTAATTTGAAACATGCCAAATATGACGTATATTTATTAATCAGCCGTACGATAAATATCAGAATCTAAACTTTTTGAATTTGATATATATATATATATATATATATATATATATATATATATATATATATATATTATATATATATATATATATATATATATATATATATTTATATATATATACAAAGGTTAGAGGACTACCAATTTTCACCATAGTTTGGAATATATCGGAACCTGGTTGTTAAAGGCCGACGTGTCCAGATACACGGCGATTGTAAGCGTGCAAGTCAAAGGAAATTGAGAAAACAGGTAAAGGGAGTGTGTTCCAGATTATACCAGAAGAGTATTATAAGACTGAGCATAAAAGTTAAGTCTGGGGGCAGAGAGTTGGACAGAAAAAGGATAAGACTGTTAGAAAGGCGAGTATCACAAGACCTCCTCAGTGGAGGCGGTATGCAACGGAAGAGTTCAGAAGAGCATTGTCTATTGTATTAGCGACAGAATAGAGAGAGTGAAGTAACAGTTCGAAGGGCAGAAAGAAACTGGAAAGAATTAGGGAAAGCGGGAGGGTTGATAAGATGAAAAGATATAAACTTCACCTTTTAATTAAAGGAGATCTGAATGAGTTTAACCACCCCAGATGTGTGAGGCATACTACATTCTGGGACCAACAACGCCATTATATAGATCAAATAATTGGGGTGGCGTGCAGAAATCTGAAGGCTCCTCAGAACATTCAACCGTTTTAGAAAAAGAAGTAATGTGATCCTTGCAAGGAAGATCACCATATTAAGAAACATGAAAGTTTGAGATGAGAGTTTTCGAAGAAGTTATTATAGTTGTGTGAAAGGTTGTGTCGATTAGAGAAATGAAAAAACTGAGTTTTTGAGGCATTGAAAACAACTGTTTTCTCTGCCCCGATTTGAAATACGAGAGAGATGAGAGGTTAGTTGTTCCAAAGCCATCGTTCTAGCGTCAAATAACTGATGTATGGAGGGATTACTTTCATATTGAAAGGAGTAATGATGAGTGGAGTCATCAGTGTAGGAGTTGATAGGTGACGAAGTAATAGATAGAAAGTCATTAATGAAAAGTAGAAAGAGCGTTTGGGATAGTACAAAACCCTTAGGAACACCCCAATTAGATTTAAAGGGTGAAATGTGGCTATCTACAGCAACTGCTATAGAACGACCGGAAAGAAAATCAGAGAGAAGACCACAGAGAGGATAGATTCCGAAAGAGGGAAGTGTAGAAAACAAAGCTTTGTGCCAGACTCTATCGAAAGGTTTCGATATGTCCAGCGTGACAACTCGACAAGATTCAGAGAGAAGGGAGAGAAAATCACTTATAGAGCGCTTTTTTACTAAAGCCATTCTAGGGGAAAAAGATAAGATTTTAAGTATTGGGATGTTTCCAAATCTTCCTGTTAATGATAGATTCGAAAAAAAGAAAGATCGGAGGTTAAAGATATGAAACAGTAGCTGAAGTACTAAGAACGGCCTTCATTCTTTAGCACAGACTGAATGCGCGCACGTTTCCAGCAAGAAGGGATGGATGAAGTAGATAGACAGAGAGGAAATAGTTTCCCAATGCTGTGTGCAATATCAGAAGCACCAGTTTTGAGACCAACTGGAGGGATACCATCAGGACCGAATGCCTTCTTAGTGTAAAGCATAGAGAGAGAAGAAATGACATCTTTAATAAAAATTCCAATTTTAAGCATAAATGAGTTGGTGGGGTTGAATTAAGAGAAATCGTTCCTGAACCATCTAAGGTTAAATTAGAGGCAGAGGTTTGAGAGATGAGTTCAGCTTTAGAAAAGGAAAAAGAGCAGTTGTGCCTTCGGAAAATAATAGAGGAGGGAAAGAGGAAGAAGTAATGTTAGAGTTGACATTTTTTGCAAAATGCCAGAAAGGACGTGATGAATTGGAAACTGAGAGATTATTGCCTTTTTTTTATGTAGAAAAGACATTTTGGTGTTACGAAGAATAGATTTTGCACGATTCATGGATGCAATGTAAATTGAGTTAGTTTCTGGAGTTTGAAGACGACAGTAATCTCTTATGGCAGCATACCTGCGGCGAAAGCACGAGAAAAAGAAGAGTTAAATCAAGGTTGTTAGGGTTAGTAGAAGAGAAAGAATATGGAATGTACGCCTCCATGCCAGAGAGAATCACCTAGGTAATCCGCTCAGCACACTCCGAGGGAACCATCTCACAGAAGAAATAATCATTCCACTGGAAATCAGAAAAGTACGACCACAAGTCCAACCAGTTAGGGTTGAAGAAATGCCACAATATACGTGTATATATATATATATATATATATATATATATATATATATATATATATATATATATATATATATATATATATATATATATATATATATATATATATATATATATATATATATATATATATTTATTAATTTACTGTTTTTTTTTTAAATGTATTTATATTTACATTTGCCCATTTAAAAGCAAAAATTCTTATAAATTAGACAAAATATGCTGAGATAAAGAGTCAGTGAGAACGAGGAAAGTAACGGCTAAGAGAGAGAGAGAGAGAGAGAGAGAGAGAGAGAGAGAGAGAAAAAAATTTTTACACAGCAAATACTTTTGAGCTCGCAGAAGCGTGCGAACCAATTACTCTCAAATTGGGTTTAAATCAAATTCATTATTATGATTATTATTATTATTATTATTATTATTATTATTATTATTATTATTATTATTACTATTATTATTATTATTATTATTATTATTATTATTATTATTATTATAATTTATAATTTTTGAAGTTTATTTTAATGATAATAATTATTGTTATTATTTCAGTTTTGTATTAATTCATACAAAGAATAAGATTTTTGTTTATTAATAAATTTTATAACTGAAAAATGAATAAAGATTAAACATTATTATTATTATTATTATTATTATTATTATTATTATTATTATTATTATTATTATTATTATTATTATTATTATTATTATTATTACTATCATTATTATTAATATTATTTTTATAATAATTATGATTACTATTATAATTATTATTATTATTATTATTATTATCATTATTATTATTATCATTATTATTATGAGGATCATTACTAAAAAATTTTATATTCACCCTTCGATGCTTGCTTTCCTAAGAA
>SEYY01005107.1:30000-32500 GCA_009176605.1 Armadillidium nasatum | reverse complement strand
AGACGTTAAAGGGGAAAACATTTCTTATAAATGATGTTGAATTTTTTAAAAGACTGTGTGTGTGTGTGTAGGTGTGTGTGTAGGTGTGTGTGTGTGTGCGTTTGTTTGTGCTTGCCTTTCTGTCTGAATAATATAAAGCACATTACATTTAATCAAATATGCTAAAGAATTAATTTTTGAGTAGTTATTTGAAAATAAATATATAATATATATATATATATATATATATATATATATATATATATATATATATATATATATATATATATATATATATATATATATATATATATATATATATATATATATATATATATATATATATATATATATATATATATATATATATATATATATATATATATATATATATATATATATATATATATATATATATATATATATATATATATATATATATATATATATATATATATATATATATATATATATATATATATATATATATATAATATATATATATATATATATATATATATATATATATATATATATATATATATATATATTATATATATATATATATATATATATATATATATATATATATATATATATATATATATATATATATATATATATATATATATATATATATATATATATATAATATATATATATATATATATATATATATAATATATATATATATATATATATATATATATATATATATATATATATATATAATATATATATATATATATATATATATATATATATATATATATATATATATATAACCTCTTTGTTAGATAAGATTTGAATGTGTGAGAAAAAAAACTAGATCACTATTAAAAAATTAAAATTCCGCGTCATTCGATTAAAAAAGTTTGAAAGTGATCAGGATAAAGTAGATACATTTATGAAAATATTAAAAAAGTTTTATAATTATTATGTCAATAGCGTATTAAAGTTTTCTGTATTCTGTACATTTCAACACAAGGAATTTTTATTTATAGACCTAGTATTATAACAGTGAACTTAAGTTTCTGCCACTTTTTCTTGAAGAGAAATATTGCTGCTTTGAAGTAGCGTTCTAGACTTGATAAACTTTTACTTCTTGATTATAAAAGATATTTTTTGAGTTCAGACTCTTAGTTAATTAACTCTTTGAAAACAGTTTGCATCGTGATCTCGTAAGTATACGTCAATTCTAGTATCTCATTCAGCTCAACTAATGATGATATTAGAAATTGTGAAGGAAATGTTAGTATGAAAATTATTGGGGAATTTAAAAATTATCAGGGAAGGAAACAAGATGCATAAAATGCAATCTTTTTGTTTAGATTGAACAGATAGGATGAATGCACGGACTGTATGATTAAAGCTCATCGAAAAGGTGAAATTTATTTGCGAATATAAAAAATTTGTGACCTATTTTTTTTGAACCTTCAAACATTTAACTTCCATCTGTACGCATTAAGCTTGATATAACTGAAAGAGAATGTTTTAAGTTTTTTCCATTCAGATGGGTCTTACTTCTAGCATTTTCCAAAGAAGCTAGCAGTCATCATTAATGATGGAATTAAAGAAGAAGTAAACAGCTTCTCCGATCTAAATTTCGTAAAATCATAAAAAAAAAATCTTAGTTCGAAAAAACTAGAGAAAAACTTCGAAATTGATTTGGGTTAGCTTTAAATTAGTTTTCGAGAACTTTTTATAGAAATGATTAAATTCCAAAATACCTAAAATAAATGCAACCATCTTATAGGGTAAAGGTAAACTTTTTGAAATTGCATCTAAGCATTCTATACAGAGAATCTTCGTGACCTAACTGAGATTCAAGACGAAAGATTTCACAAGGAAACCAAAGATTTGTTGTGAAGGCACTTTGGAAGGTGTTAAGCGAACGTAATTTGGGATTTTGCAAACCTTACAGTAAGGAATTTTAAAAAGGAATAAAAATGTTTTTAAAATACTCAATAAAATTACAAAGTAAAAATACGTTTGTATTTTTATTTAATTACATACTTAATCTTTACACTAAATTAAATGGATGGATTCTTTTAAAAAAAAGCAAAGGACGAAGTATTACACATTATCATTTTAAGAGTATAGTGTTGTGTGCGAATAATAATAATAATAATAATAATAATAATAATAATAATAATAATAATAATAATAATAATAATAATAATAATAATAATAATAATAATAATAATAATAATTCAGAAAAATTCAAAAAATAATAATGATATGACAATGACAAACATATTAATAATAATAAAAATGAAATTAATATAAGCAACAATAGCAGTATTGACAACAATAAAGGCTATAATTGCATTTAATGATAATAATAATAATAATAATAATAATAATAATAATAATAATAATAATAATAATAATAATAATAATAATAATAATAATAATAATAATAATAATAATAATAATAGCTAATTAGGGTGATTAAGAGTTCAGCTTTCATCTATTGGCCGATATTACTCTGTAGGTAGTAGACTGAAAGAAACATCTT
>SEYY01005107.1:7500-10000 GCA_009176605.1 Armadillidium nasatum | reverse complement strand
CTAGAAATAAAGATTAAAGAACTTGAATTTTTTCTTGAAAAAAAAATTTGCCAAAAAAACTACCCTTCCGGATAAAAAATTATTTTAAAAAAACGTTTCCTACAAATTTCTTTTGTTTTGGATATTGTTTAGAGGTGTAACAGAGCTAAAACATTTCTTTAGGGCATTGTTAAATATTATTTGTTTGAAGCGAGATATAGCCTCTCAAACTTTGGAATTTTTGAAATTTCATCAAAAATGGACCTTTTTTGAGAGGCTGTATCCCGAAACCAATGAATGTCATTGAATAAAGTATAGAGAAGAATTTGTAGACCCATCCCTCCTCTACATATCCACCAAAAATAAGAAATGTTGTAGCTGTAGGTTTTTTTAAAAAATTTTTGTCCGAAAAGGTGGATTTTTTTCGACTGTTCGTCAAGTTTTGGGCTTTTAACATTTTTCTAAAACTCAAGGAACAAAACTCTATTATAAGCTTTTGTAGTCAATAGAATTCTAAATATACAGTTCAAATTTTAGGTAATTCGAAAAAGTGGTTTGGCCTCACCATTTACTTGAAAAAGGGTCAAATTTCCCCCCAAAAAAAACTTTTTAACCGTTATAGACTCAGAAAAACGCCAGAAATTTACATTTTTCACAGGGAAAAAGCTATATACACTAAAAATTTCAGGAGAATCGGCTGAAAATTAAAAAACATTGAAATTGGACCGTTTCCTTATTCACATGATAAGTTTCAAACAATTCATCAAAAGTTAATTCGACAACAACACCTTTTTTTCTTTTCCTGTCTAGTTAGAAAACATTTCGAAAATTAAAGAATTTTTTTTGTTTGCTTTTTTCATGACAAAATAAAGTTCTTTAAGAAAAGTAGTTATCTTTGAATATTTTTAATTAGAAATAAGCTTAATTCGTTTACATATTTTTTTCAGTTTGCTGTTGTTTTTTTTAATGCTATTATTCCTTTATTTTCACTTTAAGAGTTAATTTTTTAATTACTTCAGTATACTATATATATATATATATATATATATATATATATATATATATATATATATATATATATATATATATATATATATATATATATATATATATATATATATATATATATATATATATATATATATATATATATATATATATATATATATATATATATATATATATATATATATATATATATATATATATATATATAGAGTTTGAAAATCGACGACAGGATCGGATCATGTGAAGAGAACTAAATGCAAGGACGACAGGACTAGCCATCCGGCCTTGTGATTTCTCTGTCAACGGCTTGTAACTACTCCAGAACCAGCATTGGGAACCATTGCTCGGAGAAGCGCAATCTTTTGAAGACCCCTGGGAGAGAGTGTTTGGAGGTTTGGTTTGAGAACGATGCTGGTCCTACTGAAAGGGTGAAAACCCTACCTGAAAGTCTGGATAGGACTCATGGACCGGCATGGGGACCGGCGAGCCGAAGAACTTGATCTTTTGGAGGGCTCTGGGAGAACTTCTTCAAGCAGATGGGGAAAGATGCTTGGTTCCACTGACAGGGTGAAAACCCTTCCTGGGAGAAGATATATAGATATATATATATATATATATATATATATATATATATATATATATATATATATATATATATATATATATATATATATATATATATATATATATATATATATATATATATATATATATATATATATATATATATATATATATATATATATATATATATATATATATATATATACATATATATATATATATATATATATATATATATATATATATATATATATATATATATATATATATATATATATATATATATATATATATATATATATATATATATATATATATATATATATATATATATATATATATATATATATATATATATATATATATATATATATATATATTATATATATATATATATATATATATATATATATATATATATATATATATATATATATATATATATATATATATATATATATATATATATATATATATATATATATATATATATATATATAACTGCATTAGTTTTTTAAAAGATTTTAAAAAAAACTTCCATAACTTTGTACGAAATTTAAGCATCAATTTTTATCACATTTTCACCTAATTTCCTTAACGACGATCAAAAATGAGAAAAATATTGTAAAAGGTGATGATTAATGATAGGAAACCCGTATATGATTCTGATATTATTGTTATGTTAGTAAGATAAATAGTGATTGAATAATGATTATAGTGATTGATTTAAGTTACGATTATAGTAATTTTTTTTAATCCGTATTCAACGAAATAGTAATGATAATGCCAAATGCCGTAAATTAATGTGGAATAATTTTTTTTTTTTTTAATTTTCATTATTTTGAAAGTAAAGATGTTTTCTACTTTTTGATTTTTTTTGTCGTACCAATTCATTTTCAGCAAAAGTTAAAATATTATTATAACTATTTTTATTTTTATTACTATAATT
>SEYY01005107.1:0-2500 GCA_009176605.1 Armadillidium nasatum | reverse complement strand
AGGAACGATAGGAATAATAAAAAATAGGCGAACGTGTGACTTTCTGTAACATGTTTCTTATCACTGCACTCTTTTGGAACTAATCTCGTAGTAATTTCATTTGGAGAAATCTTTCACCCCTCACCAGAATATCCTTCTGACGTCCCTGATCTTAACTTCTATGGTTTCTGCCAGTCTCCCTGAACAGATGGGTAATAAGACACGATGCTGATTTTTTGACCCCCAATCGCTGAACCATTTTTCTATGGGAGAGATCCGTTTACAATAGAGCATCGCTCTGATAGCGAGTTCATCTTCTCCTTCTATAGGTATCTGTCCTTTCTTCCAGCACTCGAGACCAAGTGAAGGAACTGATAATGCAATTTGAACAAACTCTCGTGATTGAGGAATCATTTGGAGCTCGATTTGCAATTGGAGGGAAAACGTTTTATGCTTCAGTTTGATGTAATGCACTTAGACTGAGCATGATGCATGGGTACGGTAAATTGATTAAGTTTGGTGGCTGTTCTATTATTTAAAATAACTTGAGTTATTCCCTTTCGATCACTATAAACGCAATTCAACCTAACTAATGGCAAAGTTGGTTACCTAAAAATTCCATTTATATACTATATATATTATATATATATATATATATATATATATATATATATATATATATATATATATATATATATATATATATATATATATATATATCGCTATGATCTCTAGTGGTTACGAAGCCATAGCATCATAAGTTGGCTGATTAATTAAGGTAATTAAGGCTGATTAATTAAGTAAAAAGTTACTAAAATGTAAGACCCTAGGAAAGAAATGAGATGACGGGAGATTGGAGCTGACCATATATATATAAATATATATAATATATATATATATATATTATATATATATAATATATATATATATATATATATATATATATATATATATATATATATATATATATATATATATATATATATATATATATATATATATATATATATATATATATATATATATATATATATATATATATATATATATATATATATATATATATATATATATATATATATATATATATATATATATATATATATATATATAACCAAACCATTATAAGGTCTGCTTTTCCAACGATTTAAAATATTTGTTAAACTTTTCAAAAAAAATTTTTTTTTTTTTTTTTTTTTTTTTTTTTTTTAAAGATTTTTATACAAAAATAGAAAGAGTTAAATTGAGAATGATGATCCTGTTATTTTTTCATCATAATTCATGTTTCCACATGAGTGTACATGTATGTGTCTGTATAGATTATATGAATGGATATGTACGTGAATATCTATGAAGGTTTTAAATTTTCGTATAAAATCGAATTTTTAGCATTACGCATCTTTTTTGGGTAAATAATGACGTTTAAACAATCAAAAAAAAATATATATATATATATATATATATATATATATATATATATATATATATATATATATATATATATATATATATATATATAAATTTTTCTTCATTTTTTGAGCATCTTACTTCTCCCATGCAACTCTTACATCTTCCCATCCTAAAGCTGAGATCTTTAATTTAAGGAATGGTTGGTATTTCCTTGTGAGCACAATAAGGATATTATTTAATTATTAATAAGAATGATCCGTTAATAAATTCTCAGTACTGGAAGTGTGATTATATTGAGTAAATTTTTCTTGTACAGTAAAACACTTTAGTGATAGGGAAAAGAAATATGAAAGCTTAATTTATTTTTCGATATATATATATATATATATATATATATATATATATATATATATATATATATATATATATATATATATATATATATATATATATATATATATATATATATATATATATATATATATATATATATATATATATATATATATATATATATATATATATATATATATATATATATATATATATATATATATATATATATATATATATATATATATATATATATATATATATATATATATATATATATTATAAAAGTCGTAAGGGCCTTTCCCACTATTATTAATGTTTATAAATTTTATTATAAGCCTCCTTACCCTTTTAATATAAAAAAATAACATGTGCTAGACAAATTCCAATGTGGTTGAATTAAACAGTATTTATTTCTAAATATATTTATTTACATGAAAAAGTAATTTACAAGATGACAAAATGTAAGTTTGGTAGACGTGGTTATTTCGCGCGATTCGGAGTTGTGAATTCTAACTTTAAGATGTTATAACAAATTTACAGTTCTATAAAATGTTAAATGAAACGATAGTTGCACCATCGTTTCTCAGCAATAAGTTGTTACAAAAAAAAGAAACTCTCAAAGGTTTTAAAGTCAGTTTAACAGACTGTTGAACCTTAAATCAGTTCAATACTTGAAGGAGTTAAACCGCACCTTCAGTAAAGGCTGAGACATATTAAGCCATGCCTCCTTCAGAAATCCTAATTTAAGTTCACCTCTTAACAGGAGATATTAAGC
>SEYY01005106.1:175000-181551 GCA_009176605.1 Armadillidium nasatum | reverse complement strand
TATATATATATATATATATATATATATATATATATATATATATATATTAGCAAAAATATACATATAAAAGAAACTGGCATCTGGGTTCTTCTTGCTCTCACATCTCATTTTTTTTTTTTTTTTTTTTTTCTGAATTTTTTTTTTAAAATGATTCTCCAAAGACTAGGTGCAAAAGTGAAAAATATTTCCACGAAGTGAAAGAAGAAAAAAGATCAGAAAAGAGAAAGACTTTCGGGGAAGGTAAAAAGGAACGAAATGTAAGAAAGTTAAAACTTAAAATCCGGAATCATAATCAAAGTTTAGTTGCTGATGCATTTTGCATTAAGCTTTGAGAAACACCTGATCCTTGCTTTCTTGCGTTCTCTTTTTTCAGACGTACCTAAAGCGTTTTAAAAATGTACGCATATTGTATATGGGTTCTCTCTTTTTCTCTCGATATATATATATATATATATATATATATATATATATATATATATTATATATTATATATATTATATATATTATATATATTATATATATTATATTAATATATAATATTAATATATTATATATATAAAATATATATATAATATATATTATTATATTAATATATATATTATATATATATATATATATATATATATATATATATATAATATATATATATATATATATATATATATATATATATATATATTAATATATATATATATATACGTATGTTTGTGGGTGTAATTGTGTTTATGCATGTACCTATTCAACTATTTTAGCTGTTCCTGTAAATCTATTATTAACACAAGCTTCTTCGAATTTACTTCAACTTTTGTTATTCCATTGCTAATTAGTTTTCTTATCTTTCACTTCATCTCTTAGGTAAATTCTATACCAATGTCTTGCGCTGCGGTTTCATTTACTCTATTATTCGTCATAAATAATAGGAAAATTTATAGAGGAGAATAGAGAGAATAGAGAAAATCAAACTTCTGTTATTTTTGTTATTCTTATTTGGTTTAATTAAACCCAATTTAAAATATTAATATGCTTTTTATTCTATCGTCGTAATATTCCAGTCATTGATAAAATCTTTTTGTAAAGTATACAAAGCAAGGTTTTTTAATTAATTAATGATTTTGCAACTCTTATTCACGTCATCTTATTTCCTTATCATTCTTGGATGTTTAGTAGTCCTCAGGAATCTTTCAACTGTTTCAAACTTTTATTAATGATTATTCTGCACGTATCGTCTTTCTCCTTGATGGAAAGCATATCACATAACTGTGCTGTATTCACCCAAACATCTCTCCTTTAAGAATTCTAATCAAATTACGTTCGCTTCCGCCGTATTTATTAGTTGCGATGCTCTTCATGAGTCTGTTATTTCCTCTACTTTGGTTTAATAGTTTATAACGAAATATTTCTCACTGAATCACTTACTCATTCTTGTCAATGACTCTATCCTTCAATATTCTGTTCAGTTTGAAAAGCAATATACCCAACTACAATTATCGATGTGAGTGGACCAGTATTTGAACATCTGATTTCTTATCATTTTTTGTATGCATGATTGTTGATTTTAAGATTTAAAAGAATTCAATCTCTCCATTTTCAAACTCGATTTAGTATTCCCTAAAACTATAAAATCTTTGAACCCTCAAATAAATTTTTTTTCCTTAATATTTTTTAAGTTTCAAGTTTCTTTACCACATTTTTTTTATTGAAAAATGACTTTGTTTCTTTCAGTAAGTTGCAAGAAGTTAGATATTCTGAGGAACTTTCAGAACGTATTCTCACCACCTTGGTAGACGTAAGCAAAGGCAACAACAGCTTTTAGTAGGATATAGAAAATTGAAAATAAATTCATGAACTACCTATTCTTTCCCTAAGAACAATTGCTTGTAATCTCAACTAGGGGAGTTTTTATACCAAATTTTTATACCAAATTAAAATTTTTATATCAAAGGGCAGTTACCGTCAATGGTGAAAGATATTGGACGACACTTAAGAAATTCTTTCTTCCTGAACTTGATCGGCATGGCTTAGACAACATTTGGTTTAACAAGATAAAGCAAAATGCCATACAGCATGTGTTATGTTCTTAAAGTTGTATTTCCAGGCAGAAAGGGAGGAATGAGAGTACCAACAATATGTGTAATATATAAATCTGAAATAATAGGAATAGGAAAACATTTGAAAAGGAAAGAAGTTAAATTTATGAGTTCGGTGTACAGCATAAAAGTTTGAAAACTTTATTAACATCAGTAATAAAACGTACAAATGATTATTACTAAATATAAATATAAATGAAGAGGAAGAAAAATCAGAAATAATGAAACATTAGAGAAAAAAATAAAAAACCTCAAGGTTTATGTAAAGAGAAGAGAGAAGACGTAGATTTAGAACAATGGAAACTACACACATTCGCAAGTCATCTTAAAAATGTATTAGATAAAACATTCATAGACACCTATAGATCGAATGAAGTTGTAATTAAAGGATGGCTAAAATCTGATGATCAAAAAACTATTTTGACGGTCCAAAGACTAGGCGCTTAGAATTAACTGGTTCATAAAACATATTGAAGGAGAATGAATATCTGAAAGATGCAGAATGTGCAGCATCTTGTCGGAATCAGTGTGTCACATATTGTTTGGATGTAAGGATCTGTTACTAAAGAGACTTTTACATGGAAAGACGTAATAACATGTGCAGGCTGATCCATTTCAGGTTGTGTGAGATATTTGTGCATACCAATGAATAGAAACAACCATTGGGAACACAACCTTAATAATATTGAAGAAAACAATAGTAATAATACTTTATGATTACAATATCCCTACAGACACACAAGTTACTAATAATAAACCAAATATAGCCAACCACGACAAACAAGAAAATAGATATATGATACCCCTGGGATAGGGGTATTTGAGAGAGATAAATAATAAAAATATCAAAGATTAAAATATATTATATGAAGAATTTGAAATAAAGACCGAATTGAGATAGTTCTTCCAGTTATTGTGGGATCAACAGGAATAATAAAAAAAAGCTTGATATATAATCTAGAAAGACTTCTTACACAAGTTTCTAGGCTGGAATTGATCATGGTGGTAGTAAAGAAAATCCTAAGCATCAAGACCGATACTGGGATACCGTTAGAAGCCACCAAAGGATATAAAATGTTAGTTCATTCTAAGAATTGAGGTTCGATCCTAAATTATTTCATTAAAAAAAAAAAAATAGATACCCTTAATAAAAAATGAATTTAAAAAAAAAATCGAAATCTTGTAATGGTGATTAAAACCCCCGTTACCTGATTTGACTTATTAATGTAACTTGTCTTTGTGCAAATAGGCTGCCAACGATTCTACGTCTTAAGCAAATCAATATAGATGAAATTGAAAAAATTCCCATGCAAGCTTGCCCAGAGTATAAGATATATATATATATATATATATATATATATATATATATATATATATATATATATATATTATATATATATATATATATATATATATATATTATATATATATATATATATATATATATATATATATATATATATATATATATATATATATATATATATATATATATATATATATATATATATATATATATTATATTTTTTTTTTTTTTTTTTTTTTTTTTTTTTATTACATTTCATTTTTTTTTTAATTAAAAAAAGCCTTTTAAAAGTATTTTCAATTTCTTTTATTTTATTTTTTTTTTAATTTTTTTTTATCCCTGGGTCATGATGAGTTTTCAATTTAAAAACAAGACAAAAAAAGTATCAAGAAGAAAGATTAAAAAAAAAAAAAAAAAAGAATAAAGGCAAATTGTCTTTGATATTTTTTTCCTTTTTTCTTTCTTTGTGGAGAAACAAAAGATTTTGTTTCAATTAAAACAAATATTTTGTTTTGTACATTTTTTTTTCATTTCTTCTCTCGCTTTTATTTTTCAAAAACATCTTTCACCTTAAGCTTATTTACTTCTCTCACTCTCTCTCTTTCTCTCCTAACTTTTCTCCTAAACTTTTTCTCATTCTCTGTCTCTCTTTCTTTCTCTCTTTGTGTAAATATTTCAATATTTCTGTCTCTCTCTCTCATTCTTTTTCTTCCCCAAATCTCTTCTCTCTCTCTCTCTGTCTTTCGATCTTGGCCTCTGTCTTCATTTCTTTTTATTCACTCTCCATTTCTCTCTCTTTTTTTCTCTATCTCTCGGCCTCTGTCTCTCTCTTCTTTTACTTCATCTTTCTATTTATCTGTCTCCAAATCTCTCTTTATCTTTCTCTCTCTCTTTTTAGATCTTTCTCTTTCTCCCACCTATTTCCTTCATCTTTCATACTCTCTCTTTTTCTTTCTTTCATTCTCTCTCTTTCTTTAAATGTCTGTCCTGTCCCTCTGTCTATATATCTCTTTATGTCTTTCTTTTTCTCTTTCTCACACAATCATCTATTCCTTTCTTTTATGCTCTTTGTTCTCTTTCCAATTCCTTTTCTACTTTATATATTTATATCTTTTTCTTATTGTCCTTTTCATTTTTGATATTTATTTCTTTATTTATTTATTTATTTTTTTTTGCTCATGTCGACTTTCTTCATTCTTTATCATTCATTCTCTATCACTTTGTTTATCAACATTCTTTTTAACTCTCTTTGCATCTGTCTTTTTCCTTCTTTATCTTCTTTATCTTCTCTCTCTATCTCTCTCACTTCTTCCTCTCTCTTTCTTTATTTCTCTCTATTTCCTTTATATTTCACTCTTCCCATTTTATTTTGCCTGATTCTCATAAATTTAAACCACTTTTTATTGCTTCTTTTTTTTCACTTCAACTTAATGCAATAGAAGGTATTTTAAGAAAATTAAATTTTCTTTCAATACCGTATTATATATATATATATATATATATTATATATATATATATATATTATATATTATATATATATATATATATATATTATATTATATTATTATTATTATATATATATTATATATATTATATATTAATATTCGATTATTTTATTATATTATTATTATTAGTATTATTATTAATTATTATTATTATATATTATTATTATTATTATTATTTATTATTATATTATTATATATTAATATATTATATATATATTATTATTATTATTATTATATATATTATTATAATATTATTATATATTATTATTATTATTATTATTATTTATTATTATTATTATTATTATTATTATTATATTTATTATTTTAATTAATATATTTTATTAAAATTATTAATTATTATTATTATTAAATATTATAATTAATTATTAATTATTATTAATTATTATATTATTATTATTATTATTATTATTATTATATTTTTTATTATATTATTATTATTATTATTTTAATGAAACATTAAATACTTTGGCAAATTTTATTAGTTTTAACATCCCATTAGGGTGTTCATTGTTGTTGGAAATAAGTTTCTTTTTTTTTTTTTTTTTTTTTTTTTTGAGACATTTTCAAAAAAAAAAAAAAAAAAAAAAAACAAAAAAAATTCCCTTTAAAGAACACAAAAGAGCGCCGTGAAAACGAGAGTTTAACTACTCTTTATCAAAACAAACTTTTAATTAACGATACGCGAAGTAAAAACGACAAAAAATTGTTAAGGGAAACAAAAGTTTTCCTTCTACGAGTATTTTTTAATTACATGCTCTATATTATATATATTATATATATATATATATATATATATATATATATATATATATATATATATATATATATATATATATATATATATATATATATATATATATATATATATATATATATATATATATATATATATATATATATATATATATATATATATATATATATATATATATATATATTATATATATATATATATATATATATAATATATATATTATATATGATATTTTAATATATACCTGTATGAACGCACATAATATATCGTATATATATATATTATATTATATATATATATATATAAATTTATATATGTATATATATATATATATATATATATATATATATATATATATATATATATATATATATATAATATATTATATATATATATATATATATATATATATATATATATATATTATATATATATATATATATATATATATATATATATATATATATATATATATATATATATATATATATATATATATATATATATATATATATATATATTCAACAATAATAAAAGCTTAAAGAGGGGAGGAACAGGGTGAAAACCTGGTGACGGTACCTTGACGGAAAGATCGGTTGCTTGAAACTGTTCTTGAAGCGAACTTTTTTGGGTTCGTGGATTCTCAGCGGTACAGCACCGAGTCTTTTGTCGTTCTCAGTCGCAACATGCAGTGGTTTGACCCCTGATGAGGTAAGAATTTCTTTATTTTCCTAATATGTTTAGCTCTATTATATATATATATATATATATATATATATATATATATATATATATATATATATATATATATATATATATATATATATATATATATATAATATAAGAAGTATACCATATAGGGTATCCGACCTCTACAG
>SEYY01005106.1:162500-167500 GCA_009176605.1 Armadillidium nasatum | reverse complement strand
ATGAATATGCAATAAAACAATAAGATTAGTAAACAAACACTTAGGATTGAATTTATATGAAGTATATAACTGGATTAGGAAACACATTCTTAAGGATTGAAAGAATATGCTGTAGAACAACAGGCTTGAAAAGTATGCAGTGGCACAAAAGTATAGGCAAACATACTTTAGGATTGAAATAAATCTGCATTAGAGCAATAGAATTAGCTAACACACTCTTTAGAAGTGAAAGAAAATATAACGGAAGAGCAGCATTAGCAAGCACACTCTTTAGGGTTAAATGAATATAAAGGAAAACAACAGGATTAGGAAATACTATTTAGGATTGAAAGAAAATGCAGTAGAACAACAGGATTATCAAACATAATCTTTAATTTTGATTGTTTGAAAAACTCATGGACTAAAGGTTTGAAAATCCACGCGCCTAGAAGCACGATCTTTTAGAACACTCTAAGAGAAAAGGTTTTGAGAATAGACGGAAGAAGATTCTAGTCGAAATTCATAATCTTGTAAAGAAATTTTGGAGAAAAGGTTTAGGGGGTCAGACACTGCAGATGCCAGTCCCCTGTTGGGGTGAAAGCACTTCCTAGGAATATTAAACTTAGCGTTAAGATTGGAAAGCATGATTTTCTACAGAACTCTAGGAAAAAAGTTTAGGATCAAAAGGAAGATGATGATTATATTCATCAAATAAATTCCTCTTCGGGGTGTAAAAGTCAAGGACAGAAATTTGAAACTAATGCACAGAGAAGTATGATCAAAATTCAAAAGAATTCAAAATCCAAAAGAGGAAAATGCTAGTTCTACTGACTATATAAATATATATATATATATATATATATATATATATATATATATATATATATATATATATATATACTATATATATATATATATATATATATATATATATATATATATATATATAAAACTTATGACTAGCATTGGAAAGCAATTAGCAGAGCAACCTGATCTCCTAGAGTACTCTAGGAGAAAGAGTTTCGATACCGACGGAAGAAGATGTTAGTCCGCTGATCAAATAAGTACATTACTGAGAGTTTAAAACTCAAAAATTAACTTTGGAAGCCAATAGATAGAGAAACATGATCGTCTGAGAGGAAGAGATTACAGTCCAAATGGACGAAGCAGCTCATCGCAATACTAGACAATAAACTTTCATATAGAAATGAATGTGGGGATCAAGATGAATTTCTTTTTATTCTTTCTTAGATATCTTAATACAGTAAGATATTTAAGAAAGAGTTCAATAAATATTTAAAAATTATGAATTAAATTTTAATTTTGCCTTAAAATTAAATCTAAGATGGATATGCGAAGAAAACAGTCTCGCTTTATTCTTGCTTTACTTAATTAAATTAAATTAAAAATGAAAGAGATTGATCATTGTCTCTAAAATTCTTTCAGCCAAGACGTTGTTATGGTAACTATTTTATAACTCATATGTTTACAGTATATAGGCCCTATATATATATATATATATATATATATATATATATATATATATATATATATATATATATATATATATATATATATATATATATATATATATATATATATATATATATATATATATATATATATATATATATATATATATATATATATATATATATATATATATATATATATATATATATATATATATATATATATATATATATATATATATATATATATATATATATATATATATATATATATATATATATATATATATATATATATATATATATATATATATATATATATATATATATATATATATATATATATATATATATATATATTATATATATATATATATATATATATATATATATATATATATATATATATATATATATATATATATATATATATATATATATATATATATATATATATATATATGTTGCGTGTAATAACCAAAGTCAAGAAGGAACAAATAAATCAAAAGGATCCTGTTAAATATATTTAACTTCCCCTAACGTTAAAACACGTTTCATGCAAGTCAGTCATCAAGACTTTGCTAACATAAAATGATGGAAGGCTTTCGGATGGAACGGAAGTCTTTGTAAGGCTTTAATAATATTTAGTGAACGACCACTGTCATGTGTAATTGTTGGTAAAATGGTATTATGGAACTGGAAAGTTAAAAAATATTTCAATGTTAGATTTTCATGGAGAATACTATATATATATATATATATATATATATATATATATATATATATATATATATATATATATATATATATATATATATATATATATATATATATATATATATATATATATATATAATAATCTGAATATATTTATTATTAAAAAAGGTGAGTCAATTGTTAACTAGAAGAGAGTCCAAATTGTTAGCTTTAAAATCGAATCAAGTACGAAATATTTTGAAAAATATGAATTATTTTTTTATTTATTTTTTTTAATCCTCTTTCCATTGCGCTTACTGATTTTATTTTTATTTTTATTTATTTATTTATTTAATTTTTTTTTTTTTGTGGCAGTAACCGGATATTCTTATGTAGTGTAAAAATTACATTGTTATTGGTATTACAAACACACACACACACACACACATATATATATATATATATATATATATATATATATATATATATATATATATATATATATATATATATATATATATATATATATATATATATATATATATATATATATATATATATATATATATATATATATATATATATATATAATATATTGATATAAATTTTGCTTTGAATCTTTTTTTTTTTTTTTATTGCTATTACAAGGCACACTAAAATGAATTATAAAGATTTTTTGATTTTTTTTATTATTATTATCCATTATTATTATTGTTATTATTATTCACATCTCACGGGCATTACCCTATTCGAAGAGAGGAACTTTTCTAGGCAGTATATACCTAGGATCTCCAAGTGTGATCGAACCGGCGCCCTCAAGCATATGAGTCAATCACTCTATCTCAGTCACGGTAGACGGGTAAGATGAGTACCTCTTCTTTAGTGGTACATTTAAGGTTGGCTTGAATAATGTAAAGAAAACAGTAAAATAATCTTCATCCCTCAGGTAGAACTTCCGTTTTGTCAGCCGGACTTTTGGAGGAAGGTCCTTTGGCAAATATCGTTAGCAGGACTATGCCAATCTCGGGTGTAGAGATTATTACCCATCAGTGACAAGAGCTCTTCATTAATATACTTATATAAAGACTGAGTCATTCTGTCATTCTGAGCTAAACGCAAGGGAAAATAACTCATTTTCTTCCCCAACAAGGCTTCGAACCCTGGCACTCTCGCTTGCTAGATGAGTGTTGTACAACTGAGCAAACAGAGGATATATGTATTTAACCTCTAATTGTAAATTCAGTTAATAAATCAGTCTCCATGATCTCTTAATATACATGTACATGCACACACACACACACACTCATATATATATATATATATATCTATACTATTCATATATATATATATATATATATATATATCTATATATATATATATACTATATATATAATATATATATACTAATAATATATATATATAATATATATATATATATATATATATATATATATATATATCTATATATATATATATATATATATATATATATATATATATATATATATATAAACTAGAAGAGAATATATGTGTATCATATATTTGTATCTGTTGACATGTTCAGATTGAGAAGTTGCCATTAATCTTTTCAAATACTCCACTTGGATGTTGCCATTAATATTGGAGAGAACATGTAACAGAGCCATTTAAAGTTTAAAGACCCATTTAAGTCTAAAGTACATCTTTTACATATATACAATATATATATAATATCAATATATATATATATACTATATATATAATATATATATATATATATATATAATATATATATATATATATATATATATATATATATATATATATATATATATATATATATATATATATATTGTAAGCAATTATAGACAAAGAAAAACAAAATAATATAAAATATTTCTTACACTCACAATGTTATATTGGTCCGAGTGCCGATGGTTTTGTTTGAGCTGTGTCGTTCACTTCTCCTCTTCGTACGGACGACGTTGGTGAAGGAAGTTGGTACCGCTATCAGACGTTAACGAACGAAGAAATTCAGATCCTTTGTCAGGACAAGGGGATCACATAAAGGAGAAAATGGCAACGAAAATACAACAAAAACTGTTCTTTTCAGTTCAAGGGTAATGAAAGATCAAGTAAAATTGGTGAAGGTTTTTACTTCCGAAACAATGAATACTGTATGATGAACAAAGAATGAAGAATGAAATCTTGACAACAAGGTCAGAACGTAAAGAAAAGGTTATAAGAGCTGAACAGATTAGGGCTCTGGTTAAGAAATGACAGGAATTTCAAATTTTTACTGACAAGTTATGATTATCAATAAAGAAATTCCTGTGGCCAATTCTTATTATTGAGAAACGTTAAGGAACAAGGACTCTTGAAAAAGATGAGAAAATAGTTTCGTGTTGATGTAGTTCCTCAAGCATGTGAGTCAATTACTTTACCATTTGAGCCACCTTAACAGAAATAATAAGAACTGATCATTTAGTTATTACATATAAAAATTTTGATGTAATATAATTTAATATGCAATCCATTTACCATAGTTTAAAAAATGTTATCAAGTGTTAAAGAATTATGTTATTGGAAATTTCAAGTAATGCAAATATAAGTGCAATGTCATTATATATATATATATATTATATATATATATATATATATATATATATATATATATATATATATATATATATATATATATATATATATATATATATATATATATATATATATATATATATATATATATATATATATATATATTAAAACTTTCAATAATAAAATCCAAAAAGGCCCTTATAAAATAAATAAATAAATAAATAAATAAATACCAGCCAATTTTAATTTGCTATCTTTAAAGTTTTAAGATAAAAA
>SEYY01005106.1:152500-157500 GCA_009176605.1 Armadillidium nasatum | reverse complement strand
TAAAATGAGACATTCAAAACCAGCGAATGTATCATTAAAAAACTTGTCAAGTAAAAAGCTTTCAAAATTATTTCCTCATAAAATTAATCTCTTCGACCAAAGTAAGTAGTAAGTGAGGATTTTCTTAGGCCATTCGCTAACCCAGCATGTAATGACTCATATATTTCTTTACCTTTTTCAGTGTTATTTAAAATGGAAACATTGCATTGAGAAAAACTTTATAGATATATATAGTAATATATATATATATATATATATATATATATATATATATATATATATATATATATATATATATATATATATATATATATATATATATATATATATATATATATATATATATATATATATATATATATATATA
Source organism: Armadillidium nasatum (assembly GCA_009176605.1). Lineage (NCBI taxonomy): Eukaryota > Metazoa > Arthropoda > Malacostraca > Isopoda > Armadillidiidae > Armadillidium > Armadillidium nasatum. The sequence goes on along the minus strand of SEYY01005106.1, from coordinate 157,133 downwards.
TATATATATATATATATATATATATATATATATATATATATATATATATATATATATATATATATATATATATATATATATATATATATATATATATATATATATATATATATATATATATATATATATATATATATATATATATATATATATACTTTTCTTATTCTTAGCTATTGGAAATTTTTTTTTTTTTAAATTGAATAACTATAATATATTTTACTCGTGAGTAATCCACCTGCATGACATAAAAGAGTTAAATATATTTATATATTTTTTTAATGTAAAACCATTTAATTTTGAAATCAAAAACCAATATACAGTGGAGAAGCATTTATGAAAATCAACTTGCAAATCAATAGCCGATATGACCAGATATATGCCTGTTGTAAGTTTTCAGGTTATGCAGCAGAAAGAGAATCGAAGGGCGTTACTGTGAGTGGATTATAAAGAGTAATCAAAGTTTAATGATTTTCAAATACGAAAAGACATCGACTCCACTTTTTTTAAAAGAGCTGTGCAAATTCATTAATTAGATATATGAGACTGACACTCCATTTGTGAGTTATGCAAATTCATTGTGGAAAACTATAGTTTTATGTTGAAACTTTAAACGCTGATTGAATACCCATTGTTTCTTAAATGACTGTTTAGATTAACCAACAATGTAATCCAAGCAAAAATCACGAGGCTTAAACGGTAGGGTGATTGACTCACGTGCTTGAGGGCGCCGGTTCGATCCCACTTGGGGATCCTAGGTATATGCTACTTAGAAAAGTTCCTCTCCTCGAATAGGGCAATTCCCGTGAGATGTGAACTTTAAAATAAAAAAATAATAAAAAATCCAAGCAAAAATCACGAAGAATTTTTTAAAAAATATTTTAAGTTTTATAGTATCGAAGAAGAAATCATAATTGCTTAAAAATTTACTGAGTCTACATAAAAGAAAATTTATGATATTAAGCTTTTGAAAGCAACAATAATTCATCAGCTCTAAATAGAAGTTTCAAAAAAAAAAAAAAAAAAATATCAGATTATTGATACTACTTAACACTTTCTATATTTTATTATTAATTATAAATTTTGTTATTTACAAAAAGGAAAAAGGATTGAAAAGGAAGATAGGAATTTTTATCATCTAATGTTAGAAGAAAAGGCTTACAAACTAGCTAATTATATACAGAATCATTTATTTCAAGCTAAATCGACTGTTTTATAAAAAACGAACATAAAATTTAAGCTTAAAAGATAATGTCACCTTAAAGTAGAAAATAAAAAAAATTAAAAAATTAAAAAAATACAAAAAGGCTAGATACCAAATAGCATTATTCATTTTCAATTAAATTTACTGATTTTCAAAACGAACTTAGAATGAAAAAAGAAACGAAAATGTCAAACGATTTTCTTTCTACAGTATAACTTTAAGAACTTTCAATAGGCATGTATCCGATCATATCGGCTAATATATATATATATATATATATATATATATATATATATATATATATATATATATATATATATATATATATATATATATTATATATATATATATATATATATATATAATATATATATATTATATATTATAATATATAATTTATATGGTCATGAAGCACAATATTAATAAGCAATTAAAAGGAAAAAAAGTAAAGGACAAAATACGTAATCATGAAACTTAAATTTAATTATCTTCACTACTATTTTTTTTTTTTTTTTTTTTTTTTTTTTTTTTTTTTGCCTAATAAGAAAAATTCATTCGAATTTAATAATAATATCTTAGATTTTTATGAATTTAATTTGCTAAAAGCATTTAATATTTTATATTATTTTATGGTCCTTTATTTTAGGATCTTATAATTTTAGCGAATTACTTTTCTCTTTTTACAGGATATATATATATATATATATATATATATATATATATATATATATATATTATATATATATATATATATATATATATATATATATATATATATATATATATATATATATATATATATATATATATATATAATATAATGTGTTCATCACCAAGACGATCACGGATACGGGTAGGGAGATGCACCAACTGCTTAAGGTTATTCTGGATAGGAAATTGGTATGCGAGTTCACCAGCTGGATCATGAGAACTAGATGAAAGCCATCAGTGGTGATGAACTTTGAAATCACATAAAATGAAGATTTCGGAGAAAGGAAAAGAAGAAAGAATGTGTTTTATTTTGGTTTTAAGATTGTCGAAAAATTTTGGATCTCTAAAGTTAGGAGACGAGTAGACAGAGCAAATGAATTTATTTGTAGATATGCAAGAAAGTTTAAGCTATTAAGTAGAGAATTCAGATGACTCCAAATCAGAGACACGACAACAGACAACATCGTTGCTCTTATATGAGCAGTATCCGCTTTTGCCTGAAAATTGAGGATAGAAACAGTTGGAGGAAACAAAATATAGTTTATTGTCAGAGAACCCAAACACAGGAGTTTCAATTAACAATAAGAGATGAGGTCTAGAATGTGAAAAGTGGTGATATTTCAGAAATTATTAAAAAAAAGAAGACCGTGCACCAAGGCAAGTCGGCCTCAAGATCTTGGTGACAATAACCCAATCACCAAAGGCAGACAACTCCCAAGTGGTGATGGTGGAAGGAGTGGATGAGGAGCATTGTTTGGATGCCTCCTCTCCAAGTATCTCCGAAGCAGCCTTTTTGTTACGCCATTTTATTTTTATTTAAAGGTAATATACACAAGTAAACGCTTGTAAATTTGTGGGAACCTGTGAATGGAGGGGAAAGGGGAAGGGGGTTAGGGGAGCATAGACACTCCAATGTGAGACGAGGGTACACTAGAGACTCTCTGAGGAGGTGGAAAGCCAAAAGGAACGAACCAAAGGGTAACAGAGTCAACGAAATGGTCTAACCCACCCTATCACCCGGTGGGTTAATCCCAGTGAACGTATTTTCAAAGCTTCGGACGGAGCTACGTCCCCTCCTAAAGAATTCTGATGTATATATATATATATATATATATATATATATATATATATATATATATATATATATATATATATATATATATATATATATATATATATATATATATATATATATATATATATATATATATATATATATATATATATATATATATATATATATATATATATATATATATATATATATATATATATATATATATATATATATATATATATATATATATATATATATATATATATATATATATATATATATATATATATATATATATATATATATATATATATATATATATATATATATATATATATATATATATATATATAAAAATATAATAATAAATTAATTTATTTTTAAAAGCTCTTTCATAAAATCAAAAAGAAATTAAAATTGCAAAAATAAAATTTAAAAAAATATAAACTTCAAAAAAAAAAAAAAAAAAAACAAAAAACAAAAAGAAATCGACAATAAAAATCAGACTCTGAACAAATATTTTATTTTTTTTTATTTTTTTTTATTTTTTTTTCCACCCAAAAAAGTCAAGAATTGAATTTGTAAGTTAACAAAAATAAAGGAGCCATATTTCCGTGTTGTCTTTCTTTAGGGAGTCAAGTCTAAATTTAATGACCCAAGAGGAATTCCTTTTTGGACTTTATTGAGAACTATGTCGAAGGAAAGGTCTTTAAATATTTTAATAAAAGTCTTTCTTTTTTTTTCTTTCTTTTTCTTGAAACTTTGTTCCTCCATTTATTGCACTTTCGATTGAAGACCAAAGAAAACAAACCTATTATTATTATAAAGACTTTATAAATATTTAAGAACATTAACACCCTATGAACACAAATGAACACACACACACTCGCAAATATATAATTATATATATATATATATATATATATATATATATATATATATATATATATATAATATATATATATATATATATATATATATATATATATATATAATACAAACATACATACGTAAATGCTAAAGGGATCATAACAAACTTACAAAACATTTTTCAGAAATTTACTGCCGACTAGTTTCGTTTTAGAACTCCTTCCACCCATTCTCAGTATTCTGCCTATATTGGAAAGACCACTCCAAGTCTTTCAACTTCTGCCTATATTGGTCTTTCAACCCGCATTGCTTAGCACAAAGATGATTTCCTTCAGAACTTCGGACCAGTTTTAAAATCCTGCTATTAAAATTCATTATCCCCACTTAAAAGGAAACGCCCTTTACATAGACCTCGGAAATTTGTTCTAGAATCTTCCAAATCCTTAACAGACTTAAATCATCCAATAAAAGATGCAAGTTTAAATATATTAGATTTTGAGTGCGCTCCAGACCTCCATTTCCAAGAATCTTTATATATTTGACATCATAAATCTAAATTAGAAAGAAAGCCAGCCGTTAACTAATAATCTCCGGCATCCACGATAGGCCTGGCCAAGCCAGCGATATCCGCCGTGGGCCCAAGAAACCCAAGGATCTTCCTCGGAAGATCCTACTGACAGGACGAAAGTCCTACCTGGGGTATGGTGAAAAATAAAAAAAAAATCTAAATTAAATAAATATTTGCATTTAGATAATATTATAATTTTGAAATGAAATTTCGACACGTAATACAA
>SEYY01005106.1:95000-97500 GCA_009176605.1 Armadillidium nasatum | reverse complement strand
TATATTATATATATATATATATATATATATATATATATATATATATATATATATATATATATATATATTATATATAATATATATATATATATATATATATATATATATATATATATATATATATATATATATATATATATATATATATATATATATATATATCCTTTCATAACTCCAAGGATTTTTTATATTTATTCAGGTCATTCAGTATCCATTTCTTAATCTTAAGTACATTTCTGTTTCTCATTATAGTGTAAGAATTTTTTTTATTTTTTTTATTTTTTATTTTTTTAACTTTAACTACAGTTTCTTTAAGTGAATCTAAGTACTGATGTTTCATAAAATTCTTTCAATTTTTTAGGATACAAATTAAGATTTATTTTCGTGATTCAATACCGAAATATTATCTTCGAACGAAAAATAGGATATAGTGAGAGTTGATTAGATCATTTCTGTATATTTGAAAAAGCGTTGCTAGAATGGATCCCCTTGGAACACTCCTATTTATTTGTTATTACTATTATTATTATTATAATAGTAATAATTATTATAATACCCAACTTTGTATAGTGTTTTCTTCCTTTGTGAGTGATATTAGTCAGAGGCTATTTAATTTAGTTAAGAAAATATCGTGGTCTTTATTATCTTATTCTTTAGTAAAATCTAGTAACAAAAGGGTTAAAGTATCTTTACTTTTAAGTTTTTATACATTTTTTTCAGCTAGACATATAGGAGAGTCCGAAGCTGAATGCCCTTATTTGAAGGTAAGCTGTAGGACGCTAAGTACTACATATATATATATATATATATATATATATATATATATATATATATATATATATATATATATATATATATATATATATATATATATATATATATATATATATATATATATATATATATATATATATATATATATATATATATATATATATATATATATATATATATATATATATATATATATATATATATATATATATATATATATATATATATATATATATATATATATATATATATATATATATATATATATATATATATATATATATATATATATATATATATATATATATATATATATATATATATATATATATATATATATATATATATATATATATATATATATATATATATATATATATATATATATATATATATATATATATATATATATATATATATATATATATATATATATATATATATATATATATATATATATATATATATATATATATATATATATATATATATATATATATATATATATATATATATATATATATATATATATTATTTTACTCATTTATACATATATTTAGTACATAATTATTTTCATTTTTCATTAATTTATGAAAATTTAGCATCAATAATCCACCATTAATTATTGTGAATTGGGAATTATTAAGGTAATCAAAAAATTTTTTTTTCTTTTTTTTTTTTAAATCTGTAACCAGATGGGACTACATCAAATTAAAAAAATAAATTAAGCAATTCTCATAATGAGAATATTATATATATATATATATATATATATATATATATATATATATATATATATATATATATATATATATATATATATATATATATATATATATATATATATATATATATTATGTCCCCTATAAATATATTCCAAAGTTGGGGAACAGTCGCCAACGGCCGACGTGACCCAATACACGGCGTTTAAAAGTGTGCAAGTCAAAGAAAGTTGTGAAAACAGAAAAAGGGAGTGTGTTCCAGACTTTACCAATACAGTACCTGTAAGATTGAGCATAGCAGTTTAGTCTGAAGTCGGAGAGTTGGACAGAGAAAGGATGAGACTGTGTAGAAAGTCGTGCCGCACGAGCCTACTCAATGGAGGTGGTATGCGACATGGGAGTTCAGAAGAGCATTGTCCGTTGTAATAGCGATAGTAAAGACATTTCGGCGGGCAGAAAGATTTGTTTTTTATTTTTTTTTTTAACACATTACCACCACTTACGGGCAAAACCCTATTCAAAGAAGGGTTGTCATAAGAACTAAAATAAAGTAGAAAAAAATAAAATAGAAAATGACAATAATAACTAACAAAAAAAATAAAAACGACCCCAGCAGGACCCACCTAACGCAAATTTCTTAGGTGAGCGCAGACGCAGGCTTTAAAGAAATTGAGATTAAATTCGGCAGGAAACACAGGAGTTGGGAGAGAATTCCACAGAACAGATGTGGCAGGAAAGAAGGAGGTACCACAGCGTACAAGACTGGAGTTGCCTATGTCCACGCAGAATTTATGCTCAGACAATGCACCCCTTGTACTGCGAGGACAACCATACTGATGATAAGAGATAAAATTAGAAGAATTAAGGTGTTTCCAAATCTTCCTTACAAGGAAAGATTCGAAAACTTTAGAACGAATGGAAATTAAAGAAAAAGTACTATAGTTAGAGAGTTGAGAGGAGTTCCCCTTCTTCTACATAGGCTGAATGAGCGCACGTTTCCAGCA
>SEYY01005106.1:77500-85000 GCA_009176605.1 Armadillidium nasatum | reverse complement strand
TGTATATTAAAGAGCATTTAAATTTAATTGGATGGTTCAAGAGGGAAACTTTTATTTTATATTATTTTATTTTTTTTTTTTTTTAAGATTAATGACTTTTTTTATTATTTTTATTGCTCTTAATAAACTCTTCTTATTGGTAATTACTGATTCAGTTCTTCTAAATTTGACAAGTAGAATTCAAAAGTTGTCTGACATATATATATATATATATATATATATATATATATATATATATATATATATATATATATATATATATATATATATATATATAATATATATATATATATATATATATATATATCGCTTTAGTGCCTAAGCAATATTTAAAAAGAAAACAGGAATACCAGCTTCATCTTCAAACTTTCACTAACTTCAGAAAAAAGGAAAAAAAATTGAGGACAAGAGTTTAAAAAAAGAAAAGGAGCAATTTAAAAGTTATAAGATTAGGAAGAAAGAGAGAGAGAGAGAGAGAGAGAGAGAGAGAGAGAGAGAGAGACAGACAGACAGAGAGAGACAGACAGACAGACAGACAGACAGAGACAGACAGAGATGTAAAAACTGAAAGCCTAAGAGATGGAATGCAGAAAAAGTCAGAGGGATGAGAGACATGCAGAGATAGAGAGATAGAGAGAGAGAGAGAGAGAGAGAGAGAGAGAGAGAGAGAGAGAGAGTTGAAATGCAAGAAATACAGAAAAATGAGAGATAGGTAGTTTGATAGAAAGATAGAAAATTGAGAGAGAGAGAGACAGATAGATAAACAGATGAAAGAGACAGAGAGTTTGAAAGAAAGATGAGGGACAAAGAGACAGAGGAATGAAATATAGAAACAGATACAGAGAGATGGGAGACAAAGAAAGATGTGAGATATTGAGAGTTATAGACAGGTAGGAGGCAGAGAGTGAGACAGACAAAAAGACTGAAAACAAACGGGCAAACAGATACAGAAATAAAGAAAAATGTACGAGAGAAACACATATAGTGAGAGAGAGAGAGAGAGAGAGAGAGAGAGAGAGAGAGAGAGAGAGAGAGAGAGAGAGATTTAAATATTTCATCTAAAAATTCACGAATTTAAAAAAAAATGACATTTTATGTATTTATTTTATTAACTTTTGACTTAAAAATAGAATTTATTTTAAATTAATTAATTGAATAGAATTTTTTTTTTCTTAAAATTGAAAGTGATTTCCTTGCTGATTAATACGGCTTGATATAAACATGAACTAAAATCAGTACATAACTATACTCCTCATATATATATTATATATATATATATATATATATATATATATATATATATATATATATATATATATATATATATATATATATATATATATATATATATATATATATATATATATATATATATATAGAGAGAGAGAGAGAGAGAGAGAGAGAGAGAGAGAGAGAGACTGATAAGTTGATTGATAGATAGATAGAGAGTGAAAAAGAGAGCGAGAGAAACTGAAAGGTTGATAGATATATAGATAGATAGATAAACTGATCCATGTACTACATTGACTCATATATTAGATCATTTTAGCTGATAGCTTTTTGAATGTTTTGTTAGTAGAGGTCAAGAAATGAAAGTACATTGTCCTTTTCAAACGTTAAAAAAACATTAAAAGCGATATAATTCGTCATAAAAAGTCATATATTTTAATGCGTCTATCTGATTTAGAAATGCTGAGATGATTATCGAAAACCTCGTTAATTAAATTGCAGTTGATTTATTAAACTTAAGATTGGATTGAATAACCTCTATAACACAACAAGAGAAAAGTAATATAGGTTAATAAAACTGGTTGCCCCCTTCTAAAAACTTTATTAGTCATTCTACAGTTTACAGAAGAACGAAAATTATCTGAATTTGTGATGTTTCTCTGGAATGAATCAACATCACAAATTCAGATAATTTTTGTCATTCTTCTGAAAACTGTAAAATTACTGATAAATTCTTACATATAAAGGCATTAAAGTTTTTTTGAATTGGAAACCAGTTTAGGGGCAAACCACAGAAATTGTTCCCCTCCTTCATATTAATCATTTAAGTATATATATATATATATATATATATATATATATATATATATATATATATATATATATATATATTATATATATAATATATATATATATATATATAATATATATATATACATTTATATTTTATTTATATATAATATTTTATATTTATTATTTTTTTATTTTTTTTTTTTTTTTTTTTTTTTTTTTATATTATATTTATATATATATATATATATATATATATATATATATATATATATATATATATATATATATATATATATATATATATATATATATATATATATATATATATATATATATAGAGAGAATATAGAAAGAGAGGAACATAGGAACATAGGAAAATAGAGACAGTTAGAAGCCACAAGGGCCTATCGAGACTGTCCCAGTCCAAACAAATAATAACAATAACAATACTAATACATGCACAAAAGACTAGGTCTATCCCATCCCCAGTTATCAGTTCATTCATGCAAAGATAAAAGTAAAACTAAGCCCAATTATACATGCAATATTCAATGAACCATCACCCACTACAAAAAAACTGCCGTTAGGCTTAGTCATAGGTTGATCTGTTGATCTAAAAATTCATATATACCCACCAATTTGGCTTAGTCAAGTTATATTATATAATACCTAAACCATCCATATATCTATCTAGCCCCCTTTTAAATTTGACAAGAGAATCACAATCAACAATCTCTTGTGGCAAGTCATTCCAAAAATTAACAACTCTATTACTGAAACGAAGTATTTTCTTAGATCGAGATGGCATATTATATATATATATATATATATATATATATATATATATATATATATATATATATATATATATATATATATATATATATATATATATATATATATATATATAATATATATATATATATATATTTAAAAAAAAAAATCTTTTTTTTTTTTTTTTTTTTCTGGGCGTTGAAGCCGAACCATTTTGTGGTTAGGTCGTAAAACTCACAATTGACTAAAGAGTTTACCAAAATTTCGAGTCCTCCTTTGTGGTTGTGGTTGAATTGTAACAGGGTGTGAATTAGGCATACTGTTTATGATATTACGCACACACACACACACACACAACACACACACACACACACATATACATATATATATATATATATATATATATATATATATATATATATATATATATATATATATATATATATATATATATATATATATATATATTATGTCTCCTATGGTGGGCAAAGGCCAAAGGCCTACTAAAATCCACCAGAGTTGGTGAGCATACGAAATAGGGTCGCTAATGGCCGACGTGACCCGATACACGGCGTTTAAAAGTGTACAAGTCAAAGGAAGTTGGGAAAACAGATAAAGGGAGTGTGTTCCAGACTTTACCAGTAGAGTACATGTAAGAGTGAGCATAGCGGTTAAGTCTGGGGTCAGAGAGTTGGACAGAGAAAGGATGAGACTGTGTAGAAAGTCGTGTCGCACGAGCCCTTCTCAATGGAGGAGGTATGCGACGTGAGAGTTCAGAAGAGCAATGTCCGTTGTAATAGCGATAGTATAGAGAAAGTGACGCAATAATTCGACGGGAAGAAAGAGATTGGAGAGAGTTAGTATATATATATATATATATATATATATATATATATATATATATATATATATATATATATATATATATAATATATATATATATATAATATTAGAGAGAGAGAGAGAGAGAGAGAGAGAGAGAGAGAGAGAGAGAGAGAGATAGAATATATCAGATTATAATCTGTCTCACATGTGTGTCCATACCTTGATAAATTGTAAGTTTAAACAATCAACTAACTGTTGCCACACGTTTGAAAGACTTGTTACAATTATGCAGATGTTCAGAAGCCTGACTCGGTGTAAAATGATCCAAAAACGTTTCTGGCAATGCGTTTTATAGTACCCACTTACGTGCTTTATTTATAACCAGATTAGAACATAGTGTTTGGTTTTGTTCTTTTTATTTTTTTATTTTTTTTTTTTTTTCATCATGAACTTGCAATCAATTATTTATTTTTTTTATTTCGACTAACAATCGATTTCTTCATGGTTCCTCTATTAATCTTCTTACCTGACCTCTGAAAATCATTTAATGAAGCTATGTGTGGTTTATCTACCTCTCTCTCTCTCTCTCTCTCTCTCCTCTCTCTCTCTCTCTCTCTCTCTCTCTCTCTCTCATAATCTATATATATATATATATATATATATATATATATATATATATATATATATATATATATATATATATATATATATATATATATATATATATATATATATATATATATATATATATATATATATATATATATTTATATATATGTGTGTGTGTGTGTGTGTGTGTGTGTGTGTGTGTGTGTGTGTGTGTGTGTGTGTGTGTGTGTTTGTGTTAGCTATAGCTTATACAAATATTATAATAATTGAGTCAGTGTTTGGGCTAATAAATTTTTTCGCAACCGTTTTAACACGTTAATAAAAACGTAAACCAAGGCATTAAAAAATGCCACAAATTTTCAATTGATAACCGACCAAATTCCTTTCAAACAATTAATTAAAGGAAAAAAAAGGTTCGCTTCGATAAGCTCAAAGAAGTCCATCGACTCTCCTATTACTGTACACAGCGCGTGCTCTACTTTTTAAACAAATCTCACAAGGCGAACTCAGATTGTTTCTTTTTATTACGGTGAACAACCTCGGCATGTGTTCCTTTTTATACTCTTTGAACTCCGAACTGAGAGTTAAAGGTAGTTTTATGTGTTTTTTTTATTTTTTTATTTTTTTTTTTTTAAATTTATGGGGTTACAGTGTGTGTGTGTTCTTTTTTTATTCATAAAATTCTGTTATTTATTATACAACAATTCAGGAGCAGGTGGAAAGTGAGGTTTATTTAAATATTAAATATATATTTACTGCATTTAATTTTATAATAATAATAATAATAATAATAATAATAATAATAATAATAATAATAATATAATAATATATAATAAAAATGATAATAATAATAATAATAAAAATAAATAAATAATATAAATAATAATAATAATAAAATAATAATAATAATAATAATAATAATAATAATAATAATATAATAATATAATAATAATAATAATAATAATAATAATAATAATAATAATAATAATAATAATATAATAATAATAATAATAATAATAATAATAATAATAATAATAATAATAATAATAATAATAATAATAATAATAATAATATAATATAATAATAATAATAATAATAATAATAATAATAATAATAATAATAATAATAATAATAATTATGATAATAATAATAATAATAGCGATAGTATTTTTAAATACACTAATAACATTTATTATATTGAGTTTTTCAATACTGTTCTTCTGCTTTCATTATTTGAACTAATGTAATAAATTACCATTTAATATTTTTAGCAGGTATAGAAATGATCGCACAATATAAAAACGAAGAAATACATAAATAATAATTTTTATTCAGTAAACATATATACTTGAGAATGATATTTGTAATACTATACTGATACTCAGTAACAAGAAACAAAAATTATAAAGAGTTCACTATGCTATACATAACTGCAATATGAGTGATAATTTTAATATGAGTAGCTCGTTTTGCAAGTAGTAGTAATGAAAATTGCAGATTGATAATAATAATAATGATAATAATAATAATAATAATAATAATAATAATATATAATATATAAATATATAATAATATATTATTATTATTATTATTATTATTATTATTATTATTATTATTATTATTATTATTATTATTATTATTACTGGTTGCGCGACTGACTAACTGACAGATGGGGCATACCAGCGTTTTCCCTCAATAGAACTGGAATTATTATAAAGATGACCAGCCTCTCCCATCTTTTAAGATTGCTTCACAACAAATTTAATAATGAAACCCTCCAAATTTCTTTCAAGAAGACGACCGATGCTCTTTCGGTTAGTCACCATCGTGTGCCAGTTTACTTCCCGAGTTTGACTATAAGTCGACATTTTCTGGTTCCGCGACTGATTGATTGACTGATGGGACATACCAGCGTTTGCCCCAATCATTTTAAATTCGAAACTCCTCATGTGAAGCTCAAAAACTAATATCTACTTTGTTAATAATTATTCAAAATTTCTAATCGTTATTAACTTTTGACTTAACGTTTGAAAATAAATCACTCTAGAATAAATAAATCTTCTAGAATCCAAGCTCTGATGATGTCCGAAGTTGGCGGATGAAACCGGTCAGCAAATAGAAGAAATAGAAGAACAGAAATCTTTTGAAAATTGGAAAATAATTCCAACTGATATTAAAATAAAGCTGAAAGGAACTAGCAAAATAACAACAATAATAATAATAATAATAATAATAATAATAATAATAATAATAATAATAATAATAATAATAATAATAATAATAATAAAAATAATGCTAATAATAATAATAATAATAATAATAATATAATAATAATAATAATAATAATAATAATAATAATAATAATAATAATAATAATAATAATAATAATAATAATAATTTTTTTTTTTTTTTTTTTTTTTTTTAAAAATAATTATTAATAATAATAATAATAATAAATAATAATAATAATAATAATAATAATAATAATAATAATAATAATAATAATAATAATAATAATAATAATATATAATAATAATAATAATAATAATAATAATAATAATAAATAATAATAATTAATTTTATAGAATATAAACAGAATTTATTTTTTAATTACGTAAATTGAAAGAAATATATATATATATATATAATATATATATATATATATATATATATATATATATATATATATATATATATATATATATATATATATATATATATATATATATATATATATATATATATATATATATATATATATATATATATATATATATATATATATAAGCTAAGGAGATATAATGGATAAGAGAAAGAATTCTTCTCACTTTCAAACGCGTTCCTTTCAGAGACTTAAATTCGTATCAGGAGAGAAAATCTTTTAGGGCATGAGGGGTATCGGAGTATTAGAATGCCATTATGCCCAATGCAGCAGGTGCCAAAAAGTGCCAAAAATACTAAAAAGGATTCAAATGATAAACTGTCACGTAAAATTCGATACTTTTTTACCAGATTTGTGGAGATACCCAAGCTCAACATATGTTACAGGTCGCGTGCCCTATATATATATATATATATATATATATATATATATATATATATATATATATATATATATATATATATATATATATATATATATATATATATATATATATATATATATATATATATATATATATATATATATATATATATATATATATATATATATAATTCATAAGGATGTGGGGAAAATAGATTAACGAAGTTTATTACAAACTTCATTCC
>SEYY01005106.1:60000-65000 GCA_009176605.1 Armadillidium nasatum | reverse complement strand
ACCAGGGCGATTCTCTATGGCATGAAGGCTTACATTAGATGTAAGCCTCCATGCCAATAAACAATGGTTTAAATCTTTTCGTTCACGTGCTATCCTCCGCAGGGATGCCGCCATCAGGGATTAACATCGTTTCAAAACTCTTTAATCTCACACAAGTTATATATATCCCAGATTCATGCAAAATCTATTCTCCGTAAACACCAAAAACTTGTCAACTCTAACTTTGCTTCTTCTTCTTCTTTCTCCGCAATACCTTCTGACGGCACAACTGCCGTTTAGCCTTCTACTAAAGCTGAACTTTTCGCTGCTACTTTTGCTCTAATTCTACCTTAGAAGTTTCCGGAGCTATTCCTAATCCTTCAACCAGCTCCAACTTATTATGACTAAAATTGTAATTTCTTCGAAAGACGTAATTTCTGATCTCTCTGAGCATAACACTAAGAAGGCATGAGGTCCTGATGATATCCCTCCTGTGGTTCTCAAAACTAGTTTCTGAGCTTGTATACTCTGCCTTGGTATACAATTTCGTCTCTGTCTCTCTACTTCAACTTTCCCTTTTTGCTTGAAACGTTCGCTCATTCAGCCTGTGCCAAAGAAGCACTCTCTACCCTTCAACTACCTTCCTATTTTTTTAACCTCTTTTCTTTTTAAAGTTTTCGAATCTATCATTAACAGGAATAATTAGAAACATCTTAATTCTTCTAATCTTATCTTCTTATAATCATCTTCAGTATGACTTTCGAAACTGTTGATCTTTTTTTCCTTCTCTCTAACCATTGGTCCTTGGCCCTTCGTCATTTCGGTGAATCTTTTACTGTGGCACTGGACATATCGAAAACTTTCGATAGAGTCTGGCACATAGGTTCGATTTTCAAGCTTCCCTCTTTCGGAATCTTTCTTTCTCTCTATGGCCTTCTCTCTAATTTCCTTTCAGATCATTCTATAGCAGCTGTTAAATCTATTTACAGTGGTTATTCCTCAACCTATCTCCAATATTTTTTCTACTTTTCATTAATGAACTTCTTTCTGTTACTTCATCACTTATCCACTCTTATGCCGATGACTCCACCCTTTATTACTCTTTTCAGTTTGAGAGACATCCCTACCAACAACAATTAATCGACGTTAGGATGTAGCTTAGGAGTGACCATTCTGATCTTTCTCGTATTTCAAATTGGGGCAGAGAAAACCTGGTCGTTTTCAGTGCCTCAAAAGCTCTATTCCTTCATCTCTCTACTCGACGCAACCTTCCAGGTAAATACGACACGATCAAAAGCACCTAAATCAAATTATTGGTGTTTCGTTTTTTCGTGATCTTTCTTGGAAAGATCACTTTATTTTTCCTTCTAAACGAGCTTCTAAGTGGTTGGGTGCTCCGAGGCACCTTCGTAACTTCTTGTCTCAGTTCCAGTTGCTTGCTCATTATAGGGAGTGTTGTTCGCCCCTATATGAAGTACACCTCACATACCTGATGTAGTTACACTCAATGTAGTTACTACATTGAAAAGGTTTAGTTTAGGGCTTTTCGTTTTATCAACTCTTCCGCTATCACTAATTCTCTCCAGTCTCTTTCTGTCCGTCGAATTGTCACTCTCACTATTCTTTCGATATTACAATGGAAAGTTCTCTTCAGAACCCCTTAGTCCCATAAATATAAATCCTTCATTGAGAAGGGCTCATGAGTCACCCCGTTCAATACAGTCTCATCCTTTCTCTTTCTAATTCTCTGACCCGGACTTAGCCTCTATGCTCAATTTTATTCGTACTCTACTGGTAAAATTTGGAACACACTTTCTTTATCTGTTTTTCCAATTTAATTTGAACTACACACGTTCAAACGCCGTGTATTGGAAATGTCAGCCTTTAATTTGATCAGATTTCCAATGTTTCCCCAGCACTGGTGGAAATTAGAAGGCCTCTGACCATTGCTCACTAAATGTGATATATGATATATATATATATATATATATATATATATATATATATATATATATATATATATATATATATATATATATATATATATATATATATATATATATATATATATATATATATATATATATATATAATATATATATATATTGGAATGTATGTGTGTGTGGATGCGCACAAGATAAAAGTAAGAATCTGAGAGTTGAAATGAAGTTATCTAAATAGTTTATATAATATAATGTCGTAAGTGTTAAATAGTTCTGCTTTATCAAGCAAAATCTATTCCCAAGAAATGATATTAAGAAAAGTAAAAAAAAAAACTATATATATATATATATATATATATATATATATATATATATATATATATATATATATATATATATATATATATATATATATATATATATATATATATATATATATATATATATATATATATATATATATATATATATATATATATATATATATATATATATATATATATATATATATATATATATATATATATATATATATATATATATATATATATATATATATATATATATATATATATATATATATATATATATATATATATATATATATATATATATATATATATATATATATAATCAAATTTCTCATTCTCCCATATTCTTTTCAATCTTTGTCTGGCCATCGATCTTTTCGTTCTGTATTTTATAAAATTGATACCAGAATGGCTACTTCTTTCTTTCTTTAGGAACATTTCTTCTCATTTGAGGAAAACTCACATGAATCCTTTCTACGCAGCCTCATTTCAGATTTTACAGGAATGTCTGTTCTCTTAAAGTCTTTACAACTAAAGAGGTATAATAATTTTTTTAATAATTTTTTTTCACTTTTTTTTTTTTTATTTTGATTTCTTCAAAGTGTGTCCAGAAATATTTGTCTCTGATTTTTCAGCATATGTTTCTGTAATGCTATATATATATAATATATATATATATATATATATATATATATATATATATATATATATATATATATATATATATATATATATATATATATATATATATAAGACACCTGAGGTAGTTCTTTTGCTCTCGTTTCTCACTATCTCGCTACTGTCTCTTTCTGAATATTGAGCTACTGAGTCACTCTTTCTATACTATCTCTATATTTCAGAGGATTTTGCTCTTCTGAAGTTTCTAGTAGCATCTCTCCTCCATTGAGAAGGGCTCGTGTGACACGCCTTTCTATACAGTCTCATCCTTTCTCTGTTCAACTTTCCGACCTCAAGCTTAACCCCGATGCTCAATCTTACATGTATTCGACTGGGATAGTTGGAGCACACTTTATTTATTCTGTTTGCCTATAACTTAATTTGACTTGCACATCTTCAAAAGCCGTCGGTCTTTAATTTAATTTGACCACTATTACGCCATTTTCCCAACTTTGGTGGAAATTTGCAGTCCACAGTCTTTTTGCCCACTAGAGATATATATATATATATATATATATATATATATATATATATATATATATTATATATATATATATATATATATATATATATATATATATATATATATATATATATATATATAATATATATATATATATATATATATATATATATATATATATATATATATATATATATATATATATATATATATATATATATATATATATATATATATATATATATATATATATATATATCATAAAAGAGTATTTGACTGAATTATGAGGAATCGTATATTAGGAAGCCCCAATTAACCGTTTTCAACGCAAAGAATAAAAATAACACAAGGTAATAGATATCTGACAGAGTATGTTGATTAGGCCATAAATTAAAAATAAGATGAAATAAAAAGTGTCTTCATACTGAACTTGCGATCATTTATTGGTTCTAAAAAACTATGGGAAAAAATTTGTCATTGGCACGGAGTGGGAGGAGCCTATGTTCTGACATGACGATGTTTATTGGTTCACTGCTTACTGGGAGGAGTTATAATTTGTGCAAGCTATTCTGATTGGTTTATTTTTGTTAAACATAATCTTTTTAGCTAGAGGGGAACCCTCTTGTATTAAAGTTTTGTTTATTTTTACCTTTATATTAAGTTTAAATTATATATAATATTTTAAGTTTTGTTGTTCTATTATTTTTAAGTAGGATGTAATAGATACCAATGAATATTATAGATTTAATTAGTTATTTTTTCTCATAAGAAAGTAAATATTGCTACCAGTCTTATCTCAAGTCGTTGCCGGACATTTAATCCCGTTTTAGTGGATCAGTAGTGACAATAGCAGCACATCAGTCTGTAGACGACGCTGATGTAGTGTGGTTTGGTTAAGTCAGTCGAATATAACTGTACTATTTCGTAACTATTTTTGTGATCGCAAGGTTTCCAATTTATTACTTTAGTGTCTTACTACGAACTCTGTATCAGAATTTAACGTAGTTTTATTCATAAAGTGTTGCTTGCAAATAACAAAAACTTTATTAAATATGTTCATAACATAGAATGAGAAGTGGCATACAGAAACTACAGTTTAAATGTATATCGTACAATTGTTAAACTCTTCATAAACAATGGTGCAGCAAGGGAATAAAATTTTGGAAAAGGGTGCTTACCAAGAACACCCAAAAATCAAATCCGAATATTCAAATATTAATTTTCATTTACCTTTGAGCAGCTTAGACGCGATGGCTTCCTCACAGTCATGCCTAACATCATTTCCTTCTCTGCTGTCAGACATAAGTCCTTCAAACTCCCCCTTTCTCGGAGATATTAATAACTCCGTTAAGTCAGAGGGAGAGCAAAGGAGAAGGAAACGTCATTATGATGAAGAAGATGATTTATCATTAATGCCACAACTACGTCATTCAAAAATTCGTAAAAAGAGTCCCCAAAGTTACGAAGAACTTCAGCAAGCAAGAGTTTTAGCTAATGTTCGCGAAAGACAAAGAACTCAGAGTTTAAATGAGGCTTTTGCTTCCCTTAGAAAAATTATTCCAACACTACCGTCAGATAAGCTATCAAAAATTCAAACCCTAAAACTGGCTATCCGATACATCGACT
>SEYY01005106.1:40000-42500 GCA_009176605.1 Armadillidium nasatum | reverse complement strand
AGAGGCCTGTAAAGCGTGGTTTAATCTGGAGGAGTAAATAATATTTTGGAGGACATTTAATACATGCACAATAGGCTTTTTATTCAAGTATATGTAAATATGACCAACCATTGCTGCATTGAGCTAATGTCCTAGGAACATCACCAGAAGGAAGTGAATTCCATTAGGACAATTTTTGCATTCACAGGAAGACTTATGAGTTAGCGAGTCAGGATGAACATTCGCAAGCATTTACGCATCTATGCTGGCCCACAAATTCAATTGGTTTGAATCTCCTGGAAAATCTATAGTATTAAATTTAGCAACCCGTATTGCTTCAAGGTATAGGTCCGCACACATTCTGCCAAAACTGCTCAGGTCTTTGATGCAAGAATAGCAGAACATTGATGTCGCAAGTATCCATGCACTTGTCATGTCTATACCCTACTAAATCGTACCTCTCATTCGTGCTAACAAGTGACTAATTTTTCCCCGGTATATATATATATATATATATATATATATATATATATATATATATATATATATATATATATATATATATATATATATATATATATATATATATATATATATATATATATATATATATATATATATATATATATATATATATAATAATAATAAAATCAAATAGCAAAGTAAACTCAATTTTTCTAAAAAGGATCTTAAATTTCAGTTGTGGTTTAAATGTGGTCAAAAAGCTTGGCATCTTGAAGAGTGTCACGGTGTGGCACTTTTCAAACAGTGTTAAATATGTGGTTTTGTCTATATAGCTATATATATATATATATATATATATATATATATATATATATATATATATATATATATATATATATATATATATATATATATATATATATATATATTATATATATATATATATATATATATATATATATATATATATATATATATATATATATATATATATATATATATATATATATATATATATATATATATATATATATATATATATATATATATATATATATATATATATATATATATATATATATATATATATATATATATATATATATATATATATATATATATATATATATATATATATATATATATATATATATATATATATATATATATATTATTTCAGCTTATTTCTCATGGTGGGACCAAGTGTCTGAAATTTGAAGAAACGAGAGAAGAAGGAAGGGAAGTCGTCGAAATCGAAAAGAATTTTATTTCAAGATCTTTTTTAGAAAAATAAAAATGATCTCTCTCTCTCTCTCTCTCTCTCTCTCTCTCTCTCTCTCTCTCTCTCTCTCTCTCTCTCTCTCTCTCTCTCTCTCTCTCTCTCTCTCTCTCTCTCTCTCTCTCTCTCTCTCTCTCTCTCTCTCTCTCTCTCTCTCTCTCTCTCTCTCTCTCTCGCTCCCTCACACACTCGTACCTATTTAGAGACAATATTGTAAATATTTAAGTACATTCAAATGTACACAATCCTTTAAAGTACTTATAAAGGTAGAGTTAAGAGTACAACTAGATAATTGAAAGGAAAGAAAATGAATTAATTAATTATAGTAGTAATAATAATAATAAAACAATAATAATAATAATAATAATTTTGATAATCATAACTGTAATAATAATAATAATAATAATAATAATAATAATAATAATAATAATAATAATAATAATAATAATAATAATAATAATAATATAATAATAATAATAATAATAATAATAATAATAATAATAATAATAATATATAATAATAATAATAATAATAATAATAATAATAATAGTAATAATAGTAATAATAATAATAATAAAATAATTATAATAAATAATAATAACGAAATTTTTAAATACATATGTAAATAAAAATATCTATTTTAGTAAATAATTAAAAACAATCAAAATAAAATAATTATTCCCCTTACTCTCTCGATAATTAATTATTATTTTTCTAATTATTAAAATTAATTTAGATTTAAATAATCCTAAGTTAAATAAGAAGTTCCGGAGAAATTAATATTTTTTTTTGAATTATTTTTCTCAATTTCTAAATTATTTGTTTCATGTATAATAATTATATTGCTGAATAATTTGGTGCTTTTTTGTAAATAATTAAAAAAAAAGTCATTAGGTCATAAGGATATTTCTACTCATCTTTTCTCTTGTAAAGGATGTCAAAGGGACGCTGGTCAGATTTCATTATATGTGGCATTTGAATAAGCTATGTAAGTTAATTTGCGTATATATATATATATATATATATATATATATATATATATATATATATATATATATATATATATATATATATATATATATATATATATATATATATATATATATATATATATATATATATATATATATATATATATATATATATATATATATATATATATATATATATATATATATATATATATATATATATATATATATATATATATATATATATATATATATATATATATATATATATATATATATATATATATATATATATATATATATATAT
>SEYY01005106.1:20000-22500 GCA_009176605.1 Armadillidium nasatum | reverse complement strand
ATATATATATATATATATATATATATATATATATATATATATATATATATATATATATATATATATATATATATATATATATATATATATATATATATATATATATATATATATATATATATATATATATATATATATATATATATATATATATATATATATATATATATATATATATATATATATATATATATATATAAGATTTTGAAATATTACTTAATAAAGTGTTTTTAATTTCTTTATTTAAATGACTTGATTTGGTTTTTACATTTAAAATAATCTATTAAATACATTTACATTTAATACATTTAAATACATTTAAATATTCATTTAAATATACATTTTAATACATTTACATTTAATTTATTTATTATATTTTAAATAATCTTTAAAAATGATTTTGAGTTTGTGTAAATTAATAAGGGATAAAAATGGATGATAATGAGTAGTTGGTTGTTTTATTTTATTTATTTTATTTGTATTTTTATTTTTATTATATATTTTATTTTTATTTTAATTTATTTTATTTTTTTTTATAGTTCCTTTTATCGATAACATAATTATTTCTTTTTAAAGAATTATTTTTTTAATTATTTTTATTTTAGGTAAAATTAGGAAAAAGAAAATATTTATTTTTAAAAAAAAGGATAATAAAATTTGCATTTAAAATATTTTTTCTTTTATTTTATTTTAATTAGCCATTACGTCAAGCTAAAAATTTTAATTTATTTAGATAAATTTTATGATTATTTTATTACTTTAATTATTTATTTAAATATTTTTATTCGTTTATAACAATTTATTTATTTTTCCTATAAACTTTTAATTTTCAATTCATGCTTCCGTCCTTAAGATTTTTTTATTTATTTATTTATTTTTTTTAAATTTACCAATTTTATTTTTTAATTCTTTCCTTAAATCAATTTTTGTTTTTCACTCTTTCTTCTTTTCTAAATTTTCTGTTTCTTTCAATTGTTTCATCTTAGTATTCATTTAATTATCTCCTTACACTTGTAATCTAGTCAAGTAATTAATTCAAAATAACTCCTTACACCTGTAATCTAATCAAATAATTAATTCAAAATAACTCCTTACTCCTGTAATCTAATCAAGTAATTACTTCAAAATAACTCCTTACACCTGTAATCTAATCAAGTAATTACTTCAAAATATCTCCTTCCACCTGTAATCTAATCAAGAAATTACTTCAAAATATCTCCTCACACCTGTAATTTAATCAAGTAATTACTTCAAAATATCTCTTTAAACCTGTAGACTAATCAAGAAATTATTTCAAAAAAACTCCTTACACCTGTAATCTAATCAAGTAATTACATCAAAATAACTCCTTATACCTGTAATCTATTCAAGTAATTACTTTAAAATAACTCCTTACACCTGTAATCTAATCAAGTAATTACTTCAAAATATCTTCTTGTAATCTAATCTAATCAAGTAATTACTTTAAAATAACTCCTTACACATGTAATTTAATCAAGTAATTACTTCAAAATATCTCCTTACACCTGTAATTTAATCAAGAAATTACTTCAAAATATCTTCTCATTAAAATATCTCTTGATAATATCTTAAAATTACCATTATTATTTATTATAATTATCTCCTGGTAATTTTTTAAATTATGTTTTCGTGTATTTCATTCAATTTTTCTCCTTGTGTTCTTACTACAATTATTTCTAATTGTAATTCTTTGAAATATATACTTGTTTATTTCCTTTAATTAACTTCGCGTGAATTTCAATCAATTTTTCTTCTTGTGTACTTACTTACTTAATTATTTCTAAAATGTAATTCCTTCACTTATCTTCTCGTGTGTCTACTTCAAAAATCACTTCGCAAAATTTCTTCAATTACATGCTAGTGTGTGTTTACTTCAATAATTTCTTCGTGTATTTCCTTCAGTTATCTCTTGTTACTATTCTTCGTTATATCTTCAAATAATTCCCTCATATATCTCCTCCTGTAATTCCTTCAAACATCTCCTTGAAGATTTTTTTCAATAGTAATTTCTAATAATTCCTTCAGTTATCAACTCGTGCATTTCTTTCAAATATCTAAATGTATTTACCCAATAATCTCTAAGTATATACAAACTATAGATAAAGAAAGATAATATGCCAATGCATTCACTCATCTTTCAGATCAATTCTTTCAACTATTTTCTAATACAATTCTTTCAATTATATCCATCTCTACTCCACTTATGAGATACTGCGTTAGTGACAAATTGACACTCTTTCATGATAAATTCCCATCAATGTTTTTAAAGATTTCGAAATAGTGAAGCGAGCAACCTTGGCTTATTATTTTAAGGTGATGAAGTAAGAAGATGATTGACCAACTTTTCCTCGTAAAGTTTTGAAACTTATTTTTTTATGGAAAAATTTTCCACTGAGTCAAAAATATAAAATCGTTTGTAATTTAATTTTGGTTATGATAATATCTTAAAATTAACATTTTTGTTATTATTATTATTATT
>SEYY01005105.1:7500-30000 GCA_009176605.1 Armadillidium nasatum | reverse complement strand
TTTTCTTATATAATTAATTGTTATTTTAACTGAAGATCTAACTAATAATTGGAAATGACTGATACCAAGTAAGTAAGCTTAAAATAAAAATAATAATAATAAAATATTTATATTCAGTTAAATATATATATATATATATATATATATATATATATATATATATATATATATATATATATATATATATATATATATATATATATATATTTTGATTTTGAGAAAATATAATTAATAGTGTGACTTTCTATATAATTTTGAACTTTTTATTTTTTTAGTTCTAAAATAGCTATACAAATTTTTATAACAATGCTGATCTAGCAACCTTGTTATACACGCATTGTGTTATTAGTTTTAGCAACCTTGTAGAACGACAAACTCATATGAAAAAATCTATTACTGTGAATGACATATTTACCAAAAGTAGTTTTCCAGGCTTTACTAGACTCAATTGATTATATTATATTTTATCTTTATAGTTTTAGTTAATATTAAAAAAAATAATACTCAGCTGAACCTAAGTTTTGCTAAAATAATGCTATATATTGTAAGGTACTATGAAGGTATATATATATATATATATATATATATATATATATATATATATATATATATATATATATATATATATATATATATATATATATATATATAAGTGTAAGACTACTATTATTATTGATTATGTAAAACAAAAAATTGGAAGAAAAACAAAAGATGTTTTAACAGAAATATTGAAAAAAAAAATCAATTATTTGTCTAAGGACAAATTTTTTTATTAGTTTTTCAGCATATTCCCTTTGTCAAAATGACTTGAAAATTGACCTGTTCTAGATTTTTATTTTGCTATAATTAAATCTTTCTTGAATGGTATTTATTAAAAGTTACATGCCCACAAATATCTAGTCTTGAAAATTCATTTTTTTTGTGTATAGGGAAAATGATTTTTGACCATAACCTTTTTCCTTCCTATATGAAGTTCATGAAATTTTTAGAGGTCGTACAGTTTGGTGAGGCATTTTTTCCTGTAGGAAATTTTATAGACCCTTATACCAAATCATCTTGGTGGTGTAGATAGGGAAAAATTTTAAATACTGTCATTCTGCATTCCAAATTGTTATTAAAATTCAGTATTTTAAAAAAAAAATATATATATAGTTATGAATTAGGTTTCATAACTGACCACTATATGTAGATATTAGAGTAATAAGTTTGTACAGTTGGGTGAGACATTTTTTTATTTAGAAAATATTATAGGCCCCTATACCAAATCATCATGAGGCAGCAACTAAATGATTGAATATATATACAAAATATTGTTTGAAATTAAAAAGGTGTTGCTTACCGAACTGTACAATCACTGAAGAATTTTTTTTTTTTTTTTAACATCCAATCATTTTGTTTCTATGCATGTGAAAAATTTCAGATTATTAAAGTTTTTCCCATGTACAGTAGCAAAATGTTTAGTTATGCAAAATTTTTTTTTCAGATGTACAGTTGGGCAAGATATATATTTTTTATGTAGAAAATATTTATTTTTATACCTAACCATTTTGCTGCTGTTCATGGGAAAAACTTCAATAAATAGGAACTTAAAATTTGTAAATAGCCATAAATATTGTTTTTCAGTATTCTAAATTATTATTGAAATTCAGCATTTTAAAATAAATTTTATAGTTATGAATTAGGTCTCATAACTGATCACAATATTTAGGTATTAGAGTAATAAGTTTGTGGATTTTTATTACAATTTAATATTTGATGTTACTATAATACTAAAAATATGATATCTTTATACTTTGAATATTACTATACTCTATACAGTAATTTTTGGCTATATTTAAATCAGGATAGTTAAATCATTGAAAATTTTTTGATTTATCCAACTTTGGCATCATTATTTTTAAATTATCCTGTTCTGGCTCTGACCCTTTATATTATAGTAAATAAATTGTTTTGATCAGCCTCCAATCAAACCCTTATACTTCCATTGCTTCTGGCTCTGACATTACAGCACTAATTTAATTCCTTTATATCAAATGATATAATATTTTCCTTTACTGTTTTCACCAATAATAATTTGTTTCCGATTTTATGTATCACTTCTGTTTTATGGTAATTTTAAACAAAATTTTGAATTTTGCTATTCATATTGCAGAGAATTTTTACTATTTAATTTTGAAATTTTTTTAATTGTATGATAGGAACCCTTAGGTTAATTCTGATATTATTTTTGTAGTTTATCAGATATTTTAATGTTATACTCCTCTCCTCGAATAGGGCAATGACCGTGAGATGTGAACTTTAAAAAATAAAAAATAAAAAAATACTTTTGCCAGTTTTCATAATTGAAATTTTATAAGATTATTATTATTTTCATTTCAATTATTTTAGCTTAATAGTTAAAAACTCAAACCGGAGCTAAATGTCATGAGATATCAGTGCTTTTGTACATATACTGTATGACTTTTAATTGTATTACAAGTTCTATTTTATATTTGCTTTTCATTTAATATGTGTTAAATATTAAACATATCTTTTTAATACACCTAATATGAGGAACTCTTTATTTTCTTCTCTAAACCTGAGGGCTGTAATATTTGCAACTAGAATCTAGAAATTCTTAAAAATTTCTAGACTGTAATACCCATAAATTCACTTGATATCTCACATTAAACTAATATATGGTATTTAGAATGTATTCATGCTTCATTTATTAATTTTTTTTTTTTTCATTTTAGCATAGTCAATATAGGATAGCATGGCAGATTTGTGTGTTGAAGATCTCAGGTTTAACTCCTAAAAAGACTAGGAAAGTTTCTCAAAAATGAGCACATCCTTATTTTATATTATATATATATATATATATATATATATATATATATATATATATTATATATATATATATATATATATATATATATATATATATATATATATATATATATATATATATATATATATATATATATATATATATATATATATATATATATATATATATATATATATATATATATATATATATATATAACAAGGGAAAAAAAAATAAAAATTTTACCTCATTTTATCATCTTACATTTTTATAGTTTTAGATCAAATTTTGGTCTATGGGAATTGATAATAAGGATATATTTCAAACTAAAATGTAATGTGGGAATTTTTTAATTATTTATTACTTATGTACAATATAATTCCTTGTGCTCTCAACTATGAACTGGTTCATTTGTTTGTATTTCTACCCATTTTTTTTTTAGACCTATTATTATATATATATATATATATATATATATATATATATATATATATATATATATATATATATATATATATATATATATATATATATATATATTATATATATATATATATATATTATATATATATATATATATCAATGAAGCATTTTCAACGTCTTTATAAGTCACACTAGAAGAAGAGATATGCAGATTGTACAGAATCATGGCATTGCAAAATGTGAACGCTGTGGTAGAACTAAAAATAAAATAGTTTGTTCCAAAATTTGCCAGTACAGTATATGAAAGAGCATTGACTTGGTCGATTACCATGAGGTCAGAGAATGGGTGAGATTGTGTGGAAGTCAGTTAAAATGATCCCTTTTCAGATATGAGGCTGAAGAGTTCAGAAGAACAGAGTTCATTGTTATTGCTATGGTATAAGTAGAGTTATGTGAACTTCATAAGCTAGAAACATATTGGAGAAAGAGTGAGCGAAATACTTGATATAATGAAAAGTTCTAGACCCTGTCCTTAAAAGAATGGGCTACTTGTTTGTAAAACATGTTCCACCCCATATACACGACAAGTAATCCTTATTATGATGGACATTGAACTTATACTTATTAAACAATTAAAGCTCTGTGGTTCTTTGAAGATAGGTTATTAAAAAGTTGATTTCAAAGTCAGAGAAGAGTGGAAGAATGTTGAAGAGTGGAATAGTTCCATTAGTTGATGGTTAAAGGAATTGAATTTTTGAGGCATTGAAAGCATGCAGTCATGTTTTGCCTACCTCAGTTAGAGATGTACCTAAAGATCGGGAGTAATTATTATTATTATTTGTTGTATTTGAAAATAATCTAGATATTTGGACAGGCATTTTTGAGACCCGCGTTAAGTTTAAAATATAATTAAATTGTTCATTTACTTATTATTATTATTATTATTATTATTATTATTATTATTATTATTATTATTATTATTATTATAAGCTTGTCTATGTGTAGGTCTTATAAAAGTATACCTTCTTTGCTAAAATTGGGAAAAAATGGTGTCATTCTATATTAAGAAAGCCTTATTGCAATGTTCTATTGTTAGTTTTGTTCATTTATTTCTTTTACGTTTTTGTCATGGATGAAAAAATAAGTGAAAATCGATTTTTATAACTAATAATTGTGCGCTGTCGTCCTTACAATATGTACGCGCGCGCGTGCGTTTATTATTAGAAATTTTTTTTTTTTACCATAATTTCGTATTATTATTATTATTATTATTATTATTATTATTATTATTATTATTATTATTATTATTATTATTATTATTACATTTTAGACAACTAATTGTGAGATTAGGTACGTTCGTAGGTTTGTTTCTTCATTCTTTTCCGATTTTACGATATCGACTCTCTCTCTCTCTCTCTCTCACCTATTTTTCGTAAGTGACTCAAAAGTCCGTGAGTCGCGCTATTTAGGAAGTCAGTAAGAGGTGATTTAGGTTACCGTAGGACGTGAGTCCTTGAGTCGTCGTCATGAGTTTGTTGTGCTTGAAATTCGTTTTCACCGTCTTTTCTCATTCCTGTCAATTACCGAGCGTTTAACGTAGTACGATATTGTAAATAATAAGAAGTGGTTGTTGGTTTTTTTTTTAATTTTTATTTTTGTGTGAACTGAAAAATTACTGTTAACGTTGGAATATATATATATATATATATATATATATATATATATATATATATATATATATATATATATATATATATATATATATATATATATATATATATATATATATATAATATAATTATATAATATATATATATATATTAATTATATTAAATTAAAAATTTTTTTTAAAAAAAATTATAAATAAAAAATATAAAAATAAATATATATAATAAAATATATAAAATAATATATATAATATATATATTATATAATATATATATATATATATATATATATATATATATATATATATATATATATTATATATATATATATCGTGTTGTTGATTTTTTCTATATTACTATCAGATAAATGTTGAAGGAAATCTTTATTTTTATTATCATAAAAGTGGTTGTAGTAGTAATGTTTCGTTGTGAGATTTTTGTATTGTATTCTGAGGCGTTACAAACTTGACATAGCCTATATTTAAGTATATATATATATATATATATATATATATATATATATATATATATATATATATATATATATATATATATATATATATATATATATATAATATATATATATATATATATATAGTGTTCGTGTGCTTCAGAATTACTTTGCCAAAATTGAATCCTATTGTACAACCGCCCCTCCCCCCAAATCATGAAAAAGTTTCTAAACAAGGGTCTCAAAGTGCACAGTTCAAAAGTTAGTGACTGGAAATTCAAAATTCATTCCAACTCCAGAATAGGAATTCCATACGGACAAGAATATAATGGTATTTGAGCTATCACAGGTAACTGTAGAGGGACTGCATATATTGGAATATATATACACAACAAAAAGGATGTTTAGTACGAAAACTTACTGGTACATAAGAAGGGCATACACCACAGCTGTGTATTTTAGCTTATGTTGTATTCGGTACATGAAGGAAAGCCAATAACACAGCCAGTTGGGCAAGTTTTACTGCGAAAAGGGAGACATCTTAAGAATTAATTATTATATACATTTTACAGATGAATGAAACGTTGACCTCGTGCATCATTACACGCCTCACGTCGTGCCATGAACTTACGACCTCCCTTTATGATTCCAGGAATGGTACGTGTAATGTTGCAGTAGGGTTTATACGATCACGAAGAACATCGACAGTAGGAACTGGTGTCACGCAAGTTGTTATAAATTGACCCAAAAGTTGCGCAACTGCCACCCAATGGTTTCGCCTCTATCAATCTACTGATTTTGAAAACTTATCTTTTACTTACTGTCTGGCAACCAAACTAAAATAGTGGAGCACTATCATGCATAAACCAAAGGTAACGTCGAATAGTTAAAGTAATGTCGTCCAGGAGGTTCGAAAGCTCTTGCTTCAAAACCGCCTTTATAACCGTTCGGATAATGTGTCTAGCAAAACCTTCGGGCCTAACAGATGATCACCAAAGATACCGGCCCATAGAGTAACAAAAAAAAACAATGTTTGCCGATGTCTAGATTCTATCATTGCGTGAGGATTGGCAATGTTCATTGTGGATATTAATTATCGAACCAATTACAAATTTTTCTTATCCATAAAGAGGACAGTAATGGAACTATGGATCGTTTCACTGTCGAAGAAACTATCTACAATACTGTTACCGTGATGGGTAATCTTCATCATTGAGAGTCTGTGCTCGCTGCACAGGAACGGGTAAAATTGTGGATTGGATTGGCGTCGAAAATTTCCACACACAGACGCTGATGGAGACGTTTCTTTCGACGGACACCGTCGTCTAGTAAGTTTCTGCATGCATCCGACGAGCCAAATTCTAATTCCTATTTGCTTGTCCATTAACAAATACATAAGTATCTTCCAATTCCTGCTATGTGTACTCCATACTGCGGGAGCAGCAAACATAGGTAATTTAGACATTACTAATAGTTAAATGGTGTTTAGTTTCGCTCACATGGCGTAACTTTTACTGGTAGTTTCAGGTCCAAAATCTATAATGTAACCTACAACACTATATAAAGTATTGCTGTTGGTTACATTTCGTGTCAGTTTGTATCCATGGTTAATAATTCCATCATAACTACCGTGATTGTTTAGTTACCATTATACACTTGTACCATGACACATTCCTGTTTTGGAGTTGGCGCGAATTTCGAGTCATTGTAATATGAACTGTTCATTTTGGGACCCTTGTTCATTGACCCATGGGTCCAAGTTTGACCAAGCAATTCTTAAACATATATATATATATATATATATATATATATATATATATATATATATATATATATATATATATATATATATATATATATATATATATATATATATATATATATATATATATATATATATATATATATATATATATATATATATATATATATATATATATATATATATATATATATATATATATATATATATATATATATATATATATATATATATATATATATATATATATATATATATATATATATATATATATATATATATATATATATATATATATATATATATATATATATATATATATATATATATATATATATATATATATATATATATATATATATATATATATATATATATATATATATATATATATATATATATATATATATATATATATATATATATATATATATATATATATATATATATATATATATATATATATATATATATATATATATATATATATATATATATATATACATAAAAGGATATGACAAAAAAACTTAATGATTAATGAGTGCTATCTAAAAGGAGTGAAAAGATGGGTAATGCCCCTTGTAAAACCATTAAAACTGTGATGATGCAATCAGATCCTGTGTAAGTAAATATATATAAAAAAAAATAATGAATTGTTATAATATACAAGTCTTATACCCCACAACCCAGAAACATCTGAAAATGAGCCTTATATATTTATTATATAAGGAGCATTTTTGGATCTTTCTATTGTGTGTGTGGCGTAAGACTTTAATATTTTACTCTTAAATTAGAATAGGTACTCTCTACTGTGCTATTTTGTGAACAGTAAATACAGTAAAGTAAATTTAAGTAGATTGGTAAGTAATCTAAAATAATAGATTTGTTACATTCCTTGTATTCACTATTATTATTATTATTATATTATTATTATTATTATTATTATTATTATTATTATTATTATTATTATTTATTATTATTAATTAATAATAAAAAATTTTATTTTTTTAATTTTTTATTAAATAAAATTTAATATTAAATATTTTATATATATATATATATATATATATATATATATATATATATATATATATATATATATATATATATATATATATATATATATATATATATATATATATATATATATATATATATATATATATATATATATATATATATATATATATATATATAATATATTAATTGGTTTTCTTTGAAGGCTATTATTAGCCTTGATATAATAATAATAAATGAAAACAAATAGGTCATTTTTTTTTTTCTTAAGACATTTTGAAATTATGGTTTTTAGCTTTCATGTAAATTATTATAAGGAGTTTTCTCTTTTATTAACTTACGTGTTTGCAAATATACAAAGCTTTATTCTTGTATCCTTTAGTTAATGACAGCTTTCTTTTTTAATTTTATAATTTTGAGCATATATATATATATATATATATATATATATATATATATATATATATATATATATATATATATATATATATATATATATATATATATATATATATATATATATATATATATATATATATATATATATATATATATATATATATTCTGAATTTGTTAATTTCGAACACAATAAATGTAATGCATCACTTGTTAACCATTGGAGCTACACTGTAGAATTAATTCTAATTTTTATTTTATTATTATATTATTATTATTATTATTATATTTTATTATTATTATTATTATTATTATTATTTTTTTTTTTTTTTTTTTTTTTTTTTTTTTTATTTTTTTTATTTTTTTCTTTTTTTTTTTATTTTTATTATTAATTATTATTATTATTATTATTATTATTATTATTATTATTAGTATTATTTAGTAGTAGTAGTATTATTCAATTTTATGATATATTTTGGGACCTTCTTAATTCACTATTTTGGTTTTGTATATATATATATATATATATAATTATATATATCTTGAAAATGTTTTGGCATATTGCGTTTATTAATCTAAGTTTTACAACTTTCAGAATTAATTCATTGTTAACTATAAATTCTATGCACTGTGTTCTTGTGAAGGATTGTATAGTAATTTTGTTCTACTTATTTTAGGGCAGATATTGCCCTTATTGGGCTGGCGGTTATGGGACAAAACCTGATTTTGAATATGAATGATCATGGATCCGTTGTCTGCGCCTTCAATCGAACAACATCCAAAGTAGATGACTTCCTCAATAATGAAGCCAAAGGAACAAAGGTGGTTGGGGCGCATTCTCTGAAGGAGATGGTGTCAAAACTGAAGAAACCCAGAAGAGTCATGATTTTAGTTAAAGGTTAGAGGAATTTTATTGTTCATTTTAATGGGGTTTATATATATATATATATATATATATATATATATATATATATATATATATATATATATATATATATATATATATATATATATATATAATATATATATATATATATATATATATATATATATATATATATATATATATATATATATATATACACAGTATATATAAAATTATTTCCAAGTTATTGAACTGACAGTTGACTAATTTCTCGAAGCTCATTAAACTTTGTATTGGTTTTTCCAGCTGGCGCTGCAGTTGATAGCTTCATTGATCAGTTAATACCATTACTCGATAAAGGGGACATTATAATAGATGGAGGAAATTCTGAATATCAAGATACCCAAAGGAGGTGAGTTAATGTAAATATGAATGCTAATTTATATATCTTTTAAAAATGTGATATAAATTTGTAATTAAATTATATACCTAAAATTTGTAATTTTTTGTAAAAATTGACAATTTTATTGGTTGAATGTTTTGGTCTTAAAAGAGGTTGCATTAATATTACTTAGAAGAGAATAATAGTATCTTAATTTTAAAATCTTATAAAGGTAGTAATAAATATTCTGTGAATAAAGATATTATGAGTATGTGGCCAAAATGGATGAAATATTGTAGAAGAAGAGAGCGTGCATATTTTATGTTTAGTGAAAATCATTAAAAAAAATCAACTTGATTTTAATAAGAAATTCAGGAAATTTATTTATTTATTTTGTTGTTGTTGTTGATTGAGAGCTAATTTCTTATCTCTTTAGTTTGTACTTTGCTTCATATCTTACTAATGTTTACTTGAATTTTAATTTTTGCCAGGAAGAGATAGTTTTACTATTTTTTAACCTTTTAAATTGTTCCTGTCATAACTGAGAGTCGGATGAGGACATACAACGTTTAAACGTCGAAAGACCTAACTCCTCCTTAAGTTCATGTTCTTTTTTTCTTCTGGATGATTGGTTTAGTAGACTGACGCATCTAGTCTTTACTTTATATATATATATATATATATATATATATATATATATATATATATATATATATATATATATATATATATATATATATATATATATATATATATATATATATATATATATATATATATATATATATATTTAAGGTGCAAAAAACTTGCTGAGTTAGGGCTATTGTATGTTGGTTCAGGGGTTTCAGGAGGTGAAGAAGGTGCAAGATATGGCCCCTCTCTAATGCCAGGGGGACACAAAGAAGCATGGCCTCATATAAAGCCAATATTTCAAGTAAGTTACGTAATTGTTGTTTTTTATCTTTCTAGAAGTCCAATAATTATTTTAATTAATAATAGCTTGATTTTTAATTTCTACAATGATAATCTTTATTTTTATTTTTTCATTAACTTCAATGTCAAAAAATAGTGATAATGAAAATTCTTTTAATTTATGTATTTTCTCTTAATTTAAGTTTATTTAATTGTATCTTTGATGGAAGAAAACTGCAATTGTCTGATAACTAAATAGAAGATTTGTTGTATAGATAGTCTCTTAAAATAATAAAGCCCTTTCATATATTGAGCTATGTGGTCACAAAATGTTAAGATATTAATTGTATTGATATTCTTAAATGTTTGATTGGTAATGAATGCATTGTTATTCTTATAGGTATGTTGTTTGGGTAATGATTGAGAGAGCATAAACAATTATTATTATTATTATTATTAACGATGTTGGTGTTGTGGTATTTTAAATACTTTTTTTTTTTTTTTATCTATCGCAATCCGAACTTGATTTAGTTTTGGAAAATGAAAAAAGGGTTGAACTTTTAGGTTTTAATATATATTAAAAAAAAAAAATTTCTTTTTTTATGTTTTAGTATTGTTATTATTAAGTAACGATGTTGGTATGGTACTATTCTCAATGCTTTTTTTTATTTATTTATTTATCACCATAAATGTTTATATTTTAAAAAATTTATATTTTTTATATTATTATTTGTAGTAATTAGTTTTATAAAGAAATATTATTATTTTAAACTCTTTGCATACTTTTATTATCTAATTACTTCAGAAATTTATATCTATAATTTAGGACAATGTATGCAAACTCTTCTTTGCTTCTCTAAAAAAAGAGCAAAAAAAAAAAAAAAACTAATTAGTTAGGGGTAACTTGCTATAACATAAAGTTTCAATTATACCATTATACACGAAATGATTTTTTTTTAGATTCCTCATGAATTACACTTTCTTTTGCTAGGGAATCGCCGCCAAAGCCGACGGTGAGCCTTGTTGCGACTGGGTAGGAGAAGATGGAGCAGGACATTATGTTAAAATGGTTCACAATGGAATTGAGTATGGTGACATGCAACTTATTTGTGAAGCTTATCACCTAATGAAAGATGCTCTCGGGATGTCCTCTGGTGAAATGAGTGAAGTAAGATCTTTTTTATTGTATTAATAGATTTAAAAGTTAAATTTTGATATAAATTCAGCAGTTTTTTCTTAAAAGAATATCATTTTAAATGTACATTGTTTTATATTTCTAGCAAAGATCTTCAAAGTTTTCCTTTTGCTTGGAAATAAAAATTTAATTTATTATTAGTTAAAAACAAAAATTTAATTTATTATTAGTTTACTAATTCTCAGTAAGTAGTACCAAAGAAATTATAGTCTTCTTACTATTATCTTTTGTTTGTAGAACTCATAGTGAAATTTATTTCCTGGAAGTATTGCCATTGTGTTATCTTTTACAGTTAAGGAATAGCTTGATGTATGTTATTAAGCTGTATGTTGTTTGATTCTATAATAATAATAATAATAATAATAATAATAATAATAATAATAATTAATAATAATAATTATTATTATTATTATTATTATTATTATTATTATTATTATTATTATTATTATTAAGAACAACTGTGATAGTAATTTTAGTAACACTGCACTGTTGCTTTCATGCACTCTTTGTATCAATGGAGAATGATGGGTATGAATGATTTATTTTACTTAATACATTTTATTGATTGATAATGTATTGAAAATTGTGGTAAGAGTTATTAAATATTACATTTTAGGTTTTTGACGAATGGAATAAAGGAGAATTAGATTCATTCTTAATTGAAATAACGGCAAATATTCTCAAGTACAAAGACGATGACGGTTAGTAAAATTTTTTTGGTTTTAATAAATTTCATTTTATTTCTTCATATAATATGGAGTTTTATTCGAAAAAATATAAAAGTGTCATTCGAACTTGGGATCTTCGCTTTACAAGTTGAACAAGTTACCGGAAGCAATACCCATGCTACCTTTCACAGGCACACAAGTATTACTATTAAATAAATGTCATAAAATAGGGGGAAAGATATTAATGTGGAGTGTTTTCCTTAATGACTTCTAGTCTTGGATCTACAGTCAGTTCAAACTGATGAAATTTACCTATTTAAGTTATTAATTTAATGTCTTTAAAATACTTTCCTTTTATCTGTTGTTTATTTTTTTTACATGGAATGGATTAAAATTTATGTCAAAGAGGTTGGAATATAAAAATCAAAAAGTAGACTGTCATTTTTATATTTAATAATTGAAGAACTACTGAGAGGAGAGAGAGAGAGAGATTGTGTTACGAATAGTGTTATTGGGCAAAGCAAATTAAAAATAAAATTATTTATTTTGCTAATCAATTAATTTCTACTGCTATTTGTAATTTTGTATAGAGTGAAATAAGGTATGATTGCTTCGGCTGGTAACGTAGTTTTGAATATAGCTTATGTTAAATATAGTAAGAATCTGTTTATAGGTAAATGAAAATTTTATTGTATGAAAATCTACCTCATTAAATTATATTAATTAAGAAAATTAAGTTTTGAAATTAGTTGAATTTATTTAAAAAAAAAAAAAAAAAATATGTGGAATATGTGTCCCTATTAAGATTTTTTTACTTCAAAAGTTTAAAATTCATTTCTTATTAACATTATCAAATATTTTTAGTTTTAGTCTTAATGGTATGCATTATATAATTACTATTAATAAGATTTTTAAAAATTTAAAATTTTTTTTTAAAAAAAGTAATTACAATTTGAGAGGTTGTGTTCTTAATGATGATAAATTTGTAGGTGGCCTTTATTTTACTCCTGTTAAACTACTGTTCATTGTAGATGTGATTGTTTTCTCACTGTTATTTATTATTAATAATAATGTACTTGGATTTGATATTTTTCTCTTATTGGTTGGGCTTTTATTGTATTTGGTTTACTAGTTATATAGAAAATATAATTAAAGTGTTTATTATAATTTGGAGACAATTTTTTTTTTCTTTTTTTTTTAAATATTCGATAATATTTTTAATTGTTTCAGCAAGTGCTTGTTAGAAAAATTTTATTGGTTCAGTATTTGTAATTATTTCTCTAATTTAAATTTTAAACTGCATGATCACGTTTTAGAAGGTCGACATGGTTTATTATGTACACGATATTTATAGGAATTAATTTTAAATATATATATATATATATATATATATATATATATATATATATATATATATATATATATATATATATATATATATATATATATATATATAAATATATATATATATTTGATATTCCAGGAAGTTATTTGGTTGAAAAAATTCGAGATGCTGCAGGACAAAAAGGAACGGGAAAATGGACTGCAATTTCAGGCTTAGAGTATGGAATGCCTGTTACTCTAATTGCCGAGTCTGTATTTGCACGGTGTCTTTCTTCCATTAAAGTGAGTAAAGAGTTGCACCCAAACCGTGATTTAATGTTTTATCATCAACATTGGTGTAATATTAAGTGACATTAACCAGAACATTAATATTTATTGTTGAATACCGATATTATGGTATCGGTACTGGCGAAATTTTATGATATCCACACAAGTATCTGTGAATATACTATATATTTTGATATATGTTATAATAATATATAATATAGTATTATATTAACGTTATTGTATATGAAAAAACACTTTTATTTAAAAG
The DNA here is from genome assembly GCA_009176605.1 of Armadillidium nasatum. Taxonomy (NCBI): domain Eukaryota; kingdom Metazoa; phylum Arthropoda; class Malacostraca; order Isopoda; family Armadillidiidae; genus Armadillidium; species Armadillidium nasatum. The sequence goes on along the minus strand of SEYY01005105.1, from coordinate 15,574 downwards.
AAACAAAGTGAGAAATCCCATTATAAACTTTTCAAATTTTAAACTTTAAAAGTTTCATTGTAATCAGTTTACTTTAAAAATTTTCTTTGAAGTTTAAATGATTGTTATATTTGAAAGTTAAGTAATAATTTAAAACCGATTTAATTTTCATTGAAATATTTTAAATTTTAATTTTAATTTAATTCTTTTTATAGGATGAACGAGTTAAAGCAAGTACAGTTCTAAGCGGTCCTTCAGATACAAAATTCAAGGGTGACAAAAAAGAATTTATTGAAAGTATAAGGAAGGTATGTACATATTATTATTATTATTATTATTACTTGTAGTAAAAGAAACTACTAGTTTTACTTTTTAGTAACTGTTTGTTGGACATTTTCTGGAGTCATTTATTATTATTATTATTATTATTATCATTATTATTATTATTGTAATTGTAACGAATATATATTAAACAAAAAGACTAAGCTATTAAAGGAAAACTAAAATTTTTTGAAAGATGATTGGAGGAAATAATATTTTCCAATGAATTCTTAAAATAGGAAAGATTTGATTTTTATAAATTGCTATTTGATCAATTTGGGTATTCTAATATACAGAAGAGAACAGAATGAACAGAATATATATTTTTAATATTAACCATTTTCTTCCAATACATTGTAAAAAATTAGTTACGTAAATGTTATTACTTTTGTGAGAAAAAGAAAGAGGAAATACAGACTCCACCAATAATGGGTGGTGGGGGGGGGGGGGTAGAATCTGATTAAACTTCTAATTGAAGTTTAGAATTACCTTTTTAAAAACTGTAAATTTAACCTTTAAAAAAAAAAGAAAATTTTTTTCTAGGCTTTGTACGCAAGTAAAATTGTTTCATATGCGCAAGGTTTTATGTTACTTAGAGAAGCTGCTGCCAAATTTGGTTGGAAATTAAATTATGGTGGAATTGCACTCATGTGGAGAGGAGGTTGCATTATAAGGAGGTATGTATTAAATGCTTTCAAATATTTTTGTAGTGCGATTTTTAAAATATTTTTTATGTATAAAATTTAAAATTTATTAAATTTGATTATTTTGCTCTAATTTACTCTTCATTTTTCATTTTTAAATCTTTTGTTTAGATAATACATAGTTAAAATGGAACTGAAGATATATTTTAATTTCTTGAACATAATTTTTTTTTATTGTTTCAAGTTGACATAGGTTCTCTTGTGCCCATTTTGATATACATTAAATTATTTTTTATTGCTCTGTCAAATAGCTCTCTATTTTTCACATTGACTTTTTGAAATTGGGGCTATACTCTAAATGGAATGATTAAACACACATACATATTAAATTAAATTAAATTAAAGCAGTCTTATGTCTTTTCAAATGTGCCAGATTTTAATTTCTTTAATCTTTATGCAAAATAACGAGGTTAAATTTTTTTTAGATAACTGTATGGTATTTAGTTAACTTAGGCTTTGCAGTTTAATACTTTCATTTCATGCATTTGCTATGAAGTTTGAACTTTTCATTGACATTAGTTTCAGTATGATCCATCCTTTTCTGATTAATTTTCTGCTATTTTTTTTATGTTTATGTTCTTTTCTTGACACTTAACACTCGATTTTAATTTTGTATGAGAATTGTATTTTGTTTGATTATTCTTTTGCAGTCTTTCCCATTCATTTATTTAACCAGTCTCTAAATCTCATTTGGTCTTTTTACTCATTAACCTTTTCTAATTACATTTGTAAACGATTTTCTTGCTGCTCTTTTCTCCTTATATTGCTGATAAGTTCCTCTGTTTCATTTCCTTACATCTGGATCTCGAACATTATTTTGTGACTAATTTATTCGTTCTTTGTTATGACACTTCAATTTCTCCAAACAAATAAATGCTTATTTTGAGTTATTTATAGTTCATTTTTACTTGATAAAGCGAAGAGAAACTATAAATAAATAAAATATTTTGATGGGCTTCTAATATTAACCATTCATTTTGTAATTTTGGTATGATCTATTATTACTAAAATGAAAGTAGTTCTAACAATGAAATTTTTTCTCCTAAAGGATACAAGCCACATAAAAGTTATTGCTTTTAATGTTATATGCTAATTAATACTGGTAGTAGCCCGAAAAATTTGTTTACTTCAGTTTCTATAAATATTTTAGTATCTACTTCAGTTTTAACTCTTACCATGGTAATAATAAAAATAGTTACACCATAAATAGAAGTAGTTAATTAAGGGTAAATTGTAAATACCGAAGTATAGAAGTCAATTAATATATATATATATATATATATGATTGATGTATGTCATATTCGCCTTTGAGAAGCTTTCCCAAGCAACGATTTTCGCAATCAAACATCTATATTCATATACTTATCTGCGGATTTTCGGAATTTTACATGCAAAGAATTCATTAATGTTATACACATTGTTAAACCTTTCAGGGTTTAGTGAATTTTTAAAATGACTGAATTAAAATATATTAAAAATGATTATTAATTCATTTTAGAAGATTTTAAAACTCGATTTTTTTTACACGAATTTTATTCAGATTTAGATACAACGGATTATTTGTAGTATTAAAGTTTCACAAGTGGTTATTAATCTGAGAATTTTTAAAAAATTTTTTTCGTAAAGAAAATTAGAAATATTTTAATTGTTTTCATCTCCTTTTATTAGTGTTTTCTTAGGCAAGATAAAAGAAGCTTTTGACAAGAATTCAGATCTTAGCAACCTTCTGTTGGATAAATTCTTCAGCGACGCCATCCATGAGTGTCAAGACGGATGGCGTCAGGTAGTTTCCCAGGCTGTTTTATTGGGAATTCCAACACCTGCACTCTCATGCGCTTTAGCGTTCTTCGATGGATATCGTTCAGCAAGAGTTCCAGCTAACCTTATACAAGCACAGAGAGATTACTTTGGGGCGCACACATACGAGTTGGATGCGGATCCCGGTAAATTTGTTCATACAAATTGGACTGGTACTGGAGGCAACATTTCCGCCTCCACTTATCAGGCTTGATTTTCAGATTCTTCACACACACAGACACTTTTGTTTTCAATTTTAATGCTCTTAAATACATTATCCTTTAGTACTGTCTAAAGAAACGATTTCATTATTGTTAATTATGATTAATTTTAATTGGTAGTTCAGTCAATTTTGCTAGTTAAACTAGTTTTGTAATTATTTTTCATATATTTAATTTACAGGTAATTTTTTATTTAAAAAATATTAAATATTTTTCCTATAAATGTAATTAAATTTATTTTGATGTAACTTCAAAGTAAAATTTTTGTGATAGTTTATTATTATTATTATTATTATTATTATTATTATTATTATTATTATTATTATTATTATTATTATTATTATTACTATTATTATTATATTATTATTATTATTCAAAACCTATCAGTATTTCAAAAATTTTGAATTATTTTATATTATATATATATATATATATATATATATATATATATATATATATATATATATATATATATATATATATATATATATATATATATATATATATATATATATATATATATATATATATATATATATATATATATATATATATATATATATATGTTTTTATGGTAAAGGTGATTTTAACGTTTTAAGCTGTTTGTTAGAGTAAAAATTTTAATTAAATTCCATTTTATATTTTAATATATTTGTTAAATTTTTGTATGTAATTGTATATTCAAGAATACTTAGAGAAATTAAATGGCAATAAATTTTATATTTGAAACCAATTTAATTAATTACCCTGGTTGTGATATATATATATATATATATATATATATATATATATATATATATATATATATATATATATATATATATATATATATATATATATATATATATATATATATATATATATATATATATATATATATATATATATATATATATATATATATATATATATATATATATATATATATATATATATATATATATATATATATATATATATATATATATATATATATATATATATATATATATATATATATATATATATATATATATATATATATATATATATATATATATATATATATATATATTAGCTCGATCTATTTTCATATACGGTTTCCAATATTGTTTTGAATATCATTCATGTCTATTTTGAATTGCTTTTAAATTAATTACAATTTATTATTGTGTGCAGTGACGCCACCTGTACAAATACTAAAAAAAAAAAAAAAAATTAGAATTTAAGAAGCATATGAGTAAATATTTGTATAGTTCTAAAATAAATTTAATTATAGGAAGAGAACTAATAATTACTCGTATTAGGTACTATGATGTGATGTTTTCTATATGATCAGCATTGTAAATAAATTGTGGTTAGGAACTCTGTATTTCACCTATTTAATCTTTAACCGTTTATTATAGGGTTGAATGAACGATTTTTGTTGTTGTTTTCTATTGTCTTTTGTTCGAATAAGTTACGAGGTTGAAACTGATGATGGAAATTGAACTCTGAAAGGATAGCTGAAATATTTGCAGCAAAATAAAGTTTTTTTCAGTAGATTCAAATTTTAAATGATTTTTCTCTACTGATGATGGTGGATCTTTCACTTGTTAAAGTTTTAATAAAGAACTTGCCACTGGTATTCTAACATCCACCCTTCATTTTCCTTTTTTTTTATTACTTTTTTTATTACTGTTGTTATTTGAGGAAGAATATAGCTAGTTAACTTTCAATCTCGTGTCTCGCTCTATGGTTTGGGTTCCTTTATTGTTTTTGCATTTAACCTCTTTCTCTAATGTATGATATAACTAAATCCATATCTTACTACATTCTATATTTTCCCAGATGTTTTTTATCCTAGAGCTCGGACATTTCATTTAGTACTTCGTTGAAGTTTTAAAAAAAAGTTTGCTCAATTTTAGTCTCATTCTATATCATATAGAAATTAGAATCTAATATTAAGATCCTTTTCAAAATAAAAAATTAATAAAAAAAAAAATCACTAAAATACAGTCTATGAAAACTTATATCATTTTTTAAAAGTGTGAAATCGTAGGATAAAGTTTTAGAAATTAAAGATAATGTATACGCATAATAGATTTATAATAGGGAAATAATAATCTGAAACATTTTCATAAAAACAAAGTATGGGCTCCAAAAGTTCAATTTTAATTTGTAAGTTCCTGAATTTCTAACTTAACTTTGTTTAATTGCTTTTAGTTTTGAGATTGCACTAAAATATAATAATATTTTATATTGCAATATTAGCTACAACTTAAAAATATATTTGAATTATTTTGTAACATTCCATGAAGTTGTGAGCGAAAAAAAAAAAAATTATCATTGCTAAATGGGTAATATTTTGTTATATTTAGTTCATGCGTAAAGCAATTTTTTTAGTGTATTGTCGCCCTTAAGTGATTCAGAAAAAGAAAAGAAATGGGGAATGATTTAACTTAGCTGTTTGGCTGTTCGTTAATTTTATTAAAAACTAATTGAAACATCGTATCAAAATAGTGAAAAAAAACACCATAAAAGAAGGCCTTAATCTCAAATAGGTTACATGAGGCCTCATAATTTCAGAAATATTTCCTTCTTCTTCTCCTCCTAATAAAGGGTTAAGATGTTCCAACCATACCCGAACCTAGGGTCAGAGACTGGCACATTTTCCTCACATTTCCAACACCAGTCTAACGATGCTTAGACTTTTCTTTATTATTTCTAAACTTATTTCTAAAGTTGTTGCATTTATCGGAAATCTTTTTAAATGATCGATATGCAGCATGAATAAGTTTATTTATACTCTCCTAAAAAGTAAAATATTCGATCCATTTCTGCATATAGAATTCCTTATCAGTTGCGAGAAGATTAAGGAAATAAGAATAAAAAGGAACAGAAAGGAAGTCTTCAGTCTTTTCAGTCAAGACTTATTCATTAGTCTGAATACGCACCTGTGTCTACAGAAGCAAGTTATTTAAATCAACTAAAAAAAAAAAAAACTTCCGAACAGGATTTCATCTATTCATTAATCAATAATTCCATTAAAAAAAAAAAAAAAAAAAAAAAAAACTTTAATTTTTTGATTTTCAAACTGAACAAGATAAAATTTAAATATAATTATAAATTTAAAAACATATTAATTATCCTTAATAAAAAGCTTTCACATCAAGAATAATGTCCTATTCTAGAAGAACAACTTTTCTAGGTTGGTTTTATCTAGGATCCTCTTGGGAGATCGAACCAGTGACCCTGAAACACGTAAGTCAATCACACTTTCCTTATGCCACTATTATCGGTAGTTACAATATAAATTATTTTAAAATTTTTTTATTTATTTATTTATTTATTATTTATTTATTTTGAATATTTTCAGGACGGGGGTTTCAGGTAGATTTTGTTTTACCTTATTAATACTTAAGTATGAGACTAATTTATTATTATTATTATTATTATTATTATTATTATTATTATTATTATTATTATTATTATTATTATTATTATTATTATTATTATTATTGTGTAATTAAACCTTGGGAGTTACCGGAAAATCATCTTTTTTTATCGTATGTTAGGAGTTTCAGAAACTTCAAAAAGTAATAATAATAATAATAATAATAATAATAACAATAATAATAACCAATTTATTTTCAAAATTTTGAAAAACAATGGGAGTTTTTGGTCATTTCTTTAATTTTTTTTTTTAAATTATTTTCTTTAATTAAAATGCAAATGTTTATTTTTTTCCTATTTTTTTTTTATTTTTTATTTTTTTGATGAAATTCTGAACATATTAAAAAATAGGTGACGTATCATTACTGATTGTCGTTAGTGTACCACTATCCAAATTCTTCTCTAATATTTCTTCAAAACTATTATTATTATTATTATTATTATTATTATTATTATTATTATTATTATTATTATTATTATTATTATTATTATTATTATTATTATTATTATTATTATTATTATTATTATTATTATTATTATTATTATTATTATTATTATTATTATTATTATTATTATTATTATTATTATTATTATTATTATTATTATTATTATTATTATTATTATTATTATTATTATTATTATTATTATTATTATTATTATTATTATTATTATTATTATTATTATTATTATTATTATTATTAATTATTATTATTATTATTATTATTATTATTATTATTATTATTATTATTATTATTATTATTATTATTATTATTATTATTATTGTTTCTCCATGTACTTAGCATCGGATGACTCAATCGTTAAAAGAGTACATTAGTGAAGTGCTCTTGTCACTAATGGGAAATAATCTCCGATATTAGGCCTGGAATAGGCCCGGCCCGCAAATGGGTCAGTGAAATCCAAGGATCTTCCTCGAAAGATCTCACTGACAGGACTTAAGTCCTCCCTGGTGAATGAGGATTATTTATTTATTTATTATTATTATTATTATTATTATTATTATTATTATTATTATTATTATTATTATTATTATTATTATTATTTTTATTATTATTATTATTATTATTATTATTATTATTATTATTATTATTATTATTATTATTATTTTTATTATTATTATTATTATTATTATTATTATGTTTTTGAATTACTGTAATGTAAGTTTAAAGTCAGTTATTATTATATTATTTTTAATATTATTATTATTATTATTATTATTATTATTATTATTAGTAGTATAGTAGTAGTAAAGTAGTAGTAGTGGTAATATTAGCATAATTGGATATTTCTGATTAAATATTAATGATAAAAGTGTAGTTAGTTATTAATCAGTTATGCAGCAAAATATAGTACACACACACACACACACACACACACACACACACACACACACACATATATATATATATATAATATATATATATATATATATATATATATATATATATATATATATATATATATATATATATATATATATATATATATATATATATATATATATATATATATATATATATATATATATATATATATATATATATATATATATATATATATATATATATATATATATATATATATATATATAAAAAATAATAATAATAATAATAATAATAA
>SEYY01005104.1:0-19924 GCA_009176605.1 Armadillidium nasatum | reverse complement strand
CTTGAAGATTTTTGAAAATCCCGTTCTTTGAGTCCAACTTCAAAATTGCCAGAAAAGCCACTCAAAGCCACCCAAAGCCTGCTACAGTCAGTCTACAGCCACTGGTTTGGCTTGAAGATGCGTTGCCTCAAAGATGACGGCTATAGAACTTGAATCTGGGAATTCTGGGATGACCAAATTTTTTTTTTTTTTACTCGAACTCAGAGACACTTTGCCAAGTCCAGCAATAAGGACAAAGTGCCTAAATTTTTTTTCCTCTAATTGCATATTTAAAGAGCTCAGAACTTATAAGATTATTGACATATATTACTAATTTGACTGGTGCCACATACTGTTTAACAGCATATATATATATATATATATATATATATATATATATATATATATATATATATATATATATATATATATATATATATATATATATATATATATATATATATATATATATATATATATATATATATATATATATATATATATATATATATATATATATATATATATATATTGGTATACTGGAACTGGGTGAAAGACTTTTCCTGTGAAGTTGAAAATTCTTTTCATAGGAACAGAAGATGCTGAAATATTCAAATATTTCTGTGATTGCTTTGCCTTTATTGGAAATATCTCTTCACAATTTTTCCAATATATCTGTACATCACTTTCTTCAGAAATCAAAGATTGACTGAAATATTTATTCATTTATGTGAGTGCGTCTGTCGAATTTTTTGAGTTGGGGAAGCAATATAGTTAAAGTTTCCTGAACTTCTTGGCATATCCTCAGATAACTCTATAATGATATTTGATGTTAAAATAATCTCTGCTGTCCCTAATATGGAAGCCCTTCTCTTACATTATCCCTTTTCGGAAACCAGTTAAACTTAAACCTAGAATCTATTACACTTGTGAATAGATAATTTTCATATATTTTCATCCAACTGAAGATTTTGTGTGGATTTTTTGTCCAAAAAATAGTACACTATCATATTTTGATTACATTAGTCAAAATAATACTAATTTTCTTGAACATTATTTATGAAAGTGAATACTGTCATTGAAAACAGTCAGTTGCCTCCTCAAATGATTAAAAAATTTCTTGCCAATCTTTAAGAATATTTTAGTTATATGTTCCATAAATGATCTGAAGCTTATACTACTTCTGAAAAAAACATTTTCAGCCTCCTTTTTTCATCTAATTTGGATGGTCGTCTATTTATTTTAAATTTCTACTCCCTCTTCATAAAGGACCCCTTCTAGTGAGTGGTTGCATGGCAAAATGTTTAAAAAAAAAAAAAAAAATGGAACCCCTAAACTATTTAACTATTTTTCTAAAATTTGCTAAACTAAAAAATTAATAATAATACAATGAGATTTATCCAAATTCAAGAACCTTTTGACAAATCTTAGATATGAGGATCAGATATCCTTTTTTTTTTCAGGATAAATAATAATTTTTAGGATTTTTCTTTGTAAATATTATTTGAAAATTACTTTTAACTTCGATCTATGATTCACAGAGGTGTTTTTTGGTTAGGTGAAATTTGAAGAGGAGACTGAATGGAACTGTTATAGGATGATACACGTTTATAATATACATTGAATAAATTTGGTAGTTGCCATTTCTGAAATTGCATAAGTTTCATAACAGAAGTTGATAATTATGATTAGACTAAAGCTTAATTAAGGACAGGATTTTTTTTTTTTTTTTTAAATAAAAAAAATTTCAAGAAACAATATAGCAATAGAACAAAATTTTACATTTTCTGCAATGTACAGTAGAATCATTTTTTAGTCAACAAAAAAAGATAGTTTAAGGTGGTAGAAGTAGTTTTAATAGCAATATTTTATCAATGTAAAAATATTTAGTATTTATGAAATATTTTGAACAGGAAACAAATTCCTTTGAATTCATCGATGTCAAAAGTGAAATTGAAGTGAAAAAAGAGCCTTCTGATATTGAAGACGAAATTAAAAAGGAGAATTCTGATACTGAGGAGGAAGAGACTACAAAAGATGAACTTTCGGACAAAATTTGTGGATCAGATCAAAATCAGGTATGGATAAAATGTTTAAAATGATAATTACGTGATAAAAAATGATCTGGTGAGATACTGAGATCTAAGGCTAGTGGCCCAGATTGCATTCCTCTTGAGTTTTGAAGAGTATGAGTTTGAGCTGTTGTTTGTTCTTGTTCGACTCTACTCTCTCTTTGCATCAGCACTAATAGTCTTCTTTAATTCTGGAATCACGCATTTGTTGAGCCGATCTCAAAGAGGGGTAGCCACTCTGATCCTTCAACCTTTTGTCCTATAGTTTTCACTTGTGTTGTTTAAAATCTTTGAAACTCTACTCCACGATCATTTCCTGGATCATCTAGATTCTAGAGTCTTAACCCCTTCTTTCTGATCGTTAGTGTAACATTTGACTATTGAGGTGATTTGGGGACATACTTTTCTTTCTTTTGATTATGGTCTTCTATTAAAGACTATGGGTAGTCTTGAGTGGTGGTTTTTGAAGATATTCAAAGCTTTGAACAGAATATGGTACAAGTCATTTCTCCTTAAACTTCCTTTCTTTCGGTTTCTTGTTTCTCTTTGCTTATTTATGTCCAGTTTTCTCAGATCATTCCATATCAACTCTTGTTAATGGAGGGACCTCTTTCTTTCCTCCTATTAATTGCGGTGTTTCTCAGGGTTCAGTTCTATCTCTAACATTATTCTTACTTTTCATCAATGATCTTCTCAGCTGCATTTCAATTCTCCATTTTTCCACTCATTTCAAATCTGGACATTCTTTTACATCTAGATTTGCTTCTCAAACTTGAACTTCTTGATGTGTCCCTTGCAACTCCAACCACCAATTCTCCTATCTCCTTCAACGTCTTTTCTTTATCACCTGTGAACAACATAAACATCCTTGGTTTGTACATAATCAACAAATTGTCATGGAAATCTCATTTCAGAACTTTTGCTAAAGTGGCTTCAAGGAAACTGTGAGATCATTTTAAGTTTTTAGAATTTTTTTCTGTTGAATAGTTACTCCACTTATATATGAGTCTTTCCCTCTTTTGTATGATGTAGTTTCACATTTGGGAGAGCTCCGGTACCGCCCGTCGTTTGCAAAGGGTTGAGTCTTAGCTCTTAGGTTAAAAGACTGATAAATTGTCCCCTACTTTCAAACTCTGTTGACTCTCTGTCTCTGTGATGTAATGTTGGCACACTGTCTCTTTTCTATAGGTACTTCAACAGCAGCTTTTCACATTCCACCATTGACCTCGTAGCACAAGGGAAGCCTTGTTTTCACATGAATGTTTTGTGAATATTGGAAACTCCAAGCTTTCTTTTTGTGCTGCCGCCTTTCCATTCATCTCTGATCTGTGGAATTCCCTCCTTCATCTGTTTTTTCTTTTGTATTGAATTTTTCTCTCTTTAAGGCCTCCAATATTGCCCACCTGAGTGATTTGAGTTAAGCTTGGGATTGGGTGGGCTTCTATTTCTATTTATTTTTCTACTCCTTCCTTGAAAAGGGCCTTGCTAGTGAGTTGTGGCAAAATGCTGCAAAAAAAAAAAAAAAAAAAAAGTTTGAACACCTAAACTGGTTAACTATTTTTCTAAAATTTGCTAAACAAAAAATTCATTTAATAATAATAATAATAATAATAATAATTAGGTATTATGAAAATTACTTTTAACTTTGATCTTAGGTTCACAGAGGCGTTTTTCAAGTTTTTTTTTTATTTTTATTTTAAAAACGCATTTTTGAGATGAAGCTCTCAAACGAAGAAGCCAGAGGAACACAATTGGCAAACACAAAATTGGTGCGAAAGCAGGGAACCCCTTGTAACGGTGGAGGCATGGAGGAATACCAACGTCACGTCACGTCACGCAGAGACAGAGGGTCAAGAGAGTTTGAAAGTAGGGGACAGTTTATTAATCTTTTAGCTTTAGACTCAACCCTATCCAGAAGAGAGGAGCCGGAGCCCCCCCAAATGTGAGAACAGTACTCCACACAAGGACGAATAAGACCCTTGGAGTAACTTCTCAGAAGAAAAAAATTCTCGCAATCTGAACAGAACTCCCAGCCTCTTTGAGGCCGCTTTAGCAACCATTGTGATATGTGGTTTCCAAGAGAGTTTGTTGTTTATGTTTAGACCAAGAATGTTAATGTTATTTACAGGTGAGACGGGAGAGCCATCGAAGAGGATAAGAAAGTTAGGAGGTGTTTTTGAGAGGGAGATGTGAAGAAGTCGAGTTTTTAAAGAGTTGAATTTCACAAGGTTGCTATGACCCCACCGGGAAATCCCATCCAGATCGGCAAGAATGCAATCGGAAAGTTGAAGACGAGAAGCAAGTCTAGAAGCAAAAGAGGGAGCAGATTTGAAATGAGTAGAAGAATGCAGAGTTGAACCATCAGCACAAGAGTGAACAGAGTTAGAAGTGCAGTGGAGAAGATCGTTAATGAAAAGTAAGAATAAGGTTGGAGATAAAACAGAACCCTGAGGAACACCACAGTTGACAGAAAAGGAGGAAGAGGTCGCTCCATCTACAACTGCCGAAATGGAACGATCTGAGAGAAAACTAGACAATAGTAAGCAAAGAGAAGGAGGAAACCCAAAGGAGGGGAGCTTGGAGAGCAGTGACGCATGCCACACCCGGTCAAAAGCCTTGGATATGTCAAGCGCCACCACACAAGACTCCCCGAAGTCCCTAAAGGCAGAAGACCATAGATCAGTAAGAAAGGAAAGTATGTCACCAGTTGACCTTGAGCATCGAAAACCATACTGGTGATCAGAAAGAAAAGAATGAGACTCCAAATGATCCAGGAAATGAGAGTTGAGAAGAGTTTCAAAAATTTTTGATAGAACACTAGTGAGAGCTATAGGTCGATAGTTAGAAGTGTCAGAACGGCTGCCTTTTTTCGGGATCGGCTGAACAAACGCACGCTTCCAGCATAGAGGAAAAGTATTAGTATTAAGGTATAGAGAGTAGAGCTGAACGAGGACAGGGGCCAACTCGGAAGCACACTCCCTCAGAACACGAGGGGGAATGCCATCCGGGCCACTGGCCTTCCTGACGTTCATAGATTTCAGGATCCCATGCACCCGATCATGAGTAATTACAGGCAGAGACATGGGACACCTGAGAGGAGAAGGAGTAGGAGGAGGGATGTCAGAATCGAGCAGGGTGGAATTAGATGAAAAATGGAGGCCGAAGAGATTAGCCTTTTCAGAAGGAGTATTAGGCCAGAAATTTTTATCAGTAGGAGAGCCATGGAGGTCAGCGCACTTCCTTTTTGTGAAAGCACGCTTAGTCCGTCGAAGAACATCCCTGCAACGATTCCGAGCCGAATGAAAATTAGCAAGAGTGATAGGAGAAGGAGAGTTTTTCCATTCACGATAAGCATTGTCTCTCTCCCGAAGGGCAAGAGAACAATTGCTATCGAACCAAGGATTTTGAGGAGAAAAAGATTTAGTTGAAGATGGGATGAATCTGCCCATCCCGTCAAGCAAGATTAACTCCAATGATAGTTGGCAAAGAAGCGGCGCATTGCCCCCCAATTAGCCTGATTAAAGTGCCAGAAAGTACGTTTAAGGCATGGTGGAGCTGTTGGAGAGAAAGCATTATAACTAAGAGCTATAAGGTTATGGTCAGAGTTACCAATAGGAGGGAAAATGGTGTATTTATAACTAGTAGTAGTGGTGAAGCATAAATCAAGTGTATTCAAGAATTGGTTAGGACGATCTGGAATGTGTGTGGGTTCCCTAATCAACTGCTCCAGATCGTTAAGAATGCTGAATGATTTGGCCTCCCTCCCACCTGTATCAGTGTGAGAGGAGCCCAACCACTCAGTATGGTGTACGCTGAAATCCCCAAAATAGAGGACTTCAGCATTTGGATGAGAAGAAGTGACAGTCTCGTGAGTAGTAGTAAGATATTGAAAAAACAAGCAGGAAAATCTGTTCCATTAAGGGAGCAGTAGCAGAAGCACAAGATAATTGTAGTAGTAGGAAGACAGATTTTAAGCCATAAAACATCGAAATTAGGAGATTATATATATATATATATATATATATATATATATATATATATATATATATATATATATATATATATATATATATATATATATATATATATATATATATATACACAATGATATTTTTATTCTGTTCATTGTAACTGATCGTTAAAAGTTGGATGAGTGACATTTTTGTTAGATGATTTTTGATCATTTTTAGAGCATGTTAAGATTAATAAGCACAATAGAATGACTTTTCCAAAATAATAGATTTTCATTCTTATTTAACATTCCAAAAACAATTGATACTCTCCCCATCATTACAAAAACAACATTAGGCAAGCTGAGAAGCGGCCATCACCCAAACCTCCAACACTACAAATACAAATTCCAAATAAATCAACCCCCCCCCCCGTCTGCACCAGTTGCGGGACAGCACCGGAGTCTGTCTCATTTTCTATTGACCTGTTCTTTAACTCAACATTCCAGGGTAGCCTGAAATCTCTCTCCTCTGGAAGACCTATGGAGGAGGACTGCCACGGTGGCTGGCTTTCTGAGCGAAGTGAGGCTGCCTTTATAGTGGTAGTCAAGTGGTGAAATATATATATATATATATATATATATATATATATATATATATATATATATATATATATATATATATATATATATATATATATATATATATATATATATATAATAATATATATATATATATATATATATATATATGATTCGGCCGTCGTCGAGAGTAGATGTGCCTAAAGATAGATGGGAAAAGAAAAGCGAGAAGAATCAGAAAGAAGATTGAGGAGAGAAAAGAAGAGAGAAGGTTTATGCATTCAGATAGTATTGAACAAAATTTGAAAAACTAATAGCTAAAATTATTTTAAAATTGGAATTTTTGAAAATATTTTTGCATTAAAAAAAAATAAATTAAATAAGTTTCGATAAAATTATTATATATCAAAATTTAAGAGGAGCAACAAATCTTTCAATATAATGGACTTTCGGCTTTTAAATGGAAAATTAAACTTTAACATTAAGAATTTGAAATTTAAAAACAAGAGTTTGAAAATCGACGACAGGATCGGATCATGTGAAGAGAACTAAATGCAAGGACTAGCCATCCGGCCTTGTGATTTCTCTGTCAACGGCTTGTAACAACTCCAGAACCAGCATTGGGAACCATTGCTCGGAGAAGCGCAATCTTTTGAAGACCCCTGGGAGAGAGTGTTTGGAGGTTGGTTTGAGAACGATGCTGGTCCTACTGAAAGGGTGAAAACCCTACCTGAAGAGTCTGGATAGGACTCATGGACCGGCATGGGGACCGGCGAGCCGAAGAACTTGATCTTTTGGAGGGTCTCTGGGAGAACTTCTTCAAGCAGATGGGGAAAGATGCTGGTTCCACTGACAGGGTGAAAACCCTTCCTGGGAGAGGATATATATATATATATATATATATATATATATATATATATATATATATATATATATATATATATATATATATATATATATATATATATATATATATATATATATATATATATTGGACCGAGCTGGGCTCTAGCCCTGGCCCCGGCTAAAAATCAGGGAAATCCGGGGTATGCCTGCCGGGGTTAAAATGGAAAATTATACTTACGAGGGAATATCAATTTCAATTTTTAAAAAAAATTTCAGCCAATTCTCCTGAAGTTTTCAGTGTATATAGCTTTTTCCCGGTGAAAAAAAAGTCCATTTCTAGCATTTTTTATTGGAAATTTGACCTTTTTTCAAATGAATGGTGGGGCCAAACCACTTTTCGGAATGACCTGAAATTTGGATAATATATTCACAATTCTATAGGCTACTAAAGCTTTTAACAAACTTTTGTTTCCAGAGTTATATAAAAAAATTAAAAAAATATATATATATATATATATATATATATATATATATATATATATATATATATATATATATATATATATATATATATATATATATATATATATATATATATATATATATATATATATATATATATATATATATATATATATATACTTTTTTGTTTAGAATTTTGTTGATGGTTCATGCCTTGAATCCAGAGGAGGAAGACTGAATGTGAAAAGTGTTTCAAGAAAAGGAGGAAAAGTTTCAAGAAATGAGATGAAAAAGAATAGAAAAAACGAATTGAAAAACCAAAGTTGTACATATTGTAACATTGATTTTAAAAGCAAAGATGAATTTAAAACTCATTTGAAGTCTCAACAGTGTGAAAGAAAGTTTAAATGTTCCCATTGTAACTATAAAGGTAATAATAAACGGTATTTAAAGGTTCACATTTTAAAACACACCAATACAAAATTATTCAAATGTTCTCAGTGCCCTTACGAATGTAATTATAAAGGACATTTGAAGAGACACATGTTAATACACGGAAATGTAAAATTGTTCAAATGTTCTCATTGCAACTATGAAAGTAATTATAAATCGGATTTAAAGATTCACTTGTTAAACCATACCAATACAAAATTATTTAAATGTTCTGAGTGTAACTATGAATGTAATGTTAAAAATGACATGAAGAAACACTTGTTAATACATTCAGATAAAAAATTGTTTAGGTGTTCTGAATGCAGCTTTGAATGCAATACTAAATCAAGCATGCAGAGGCACATGTTAACACATACAAATATAAAGTTATTTAAATGTTCTGAATGTACTTATGAATGTAATCAAAAAAACTGCATGAAGATTCATTTGTTAACACACACGAATATTAAATTACTTAACTGTGCAGAGTGTGACTATAAATGTAATGGAAAAGATAGACTTAAAGATCACATGTTAACGCACGGAAATATAAAATTATTCAAATGTTCTCACTGTAACTATGAATGTAATCGAAAAGGAAACTTAAAAGTTCACATGCTTTCACATGAAAATATAAAATTATTTAAATGTTCTGAATGCAAATATGGAAGTAATTGGAAAGGAAACATGAATAAGCACATGCGAACACACAGAAAGGATAAATTATTTAAATGTTCGAAGTGTAACTATGAGAGTAATAATAAGCAACACTTAAAACTTCACATTACAGCTAGACATTCAAAGACGTTATTTAAATGTTCAGATTGTAACTTTGAAAGTAATTATAAACAAAATTTTAAAAATCACATTAAAGTAAGACATGCGAAGATGTGATGTTGAATAAGGTAACATGCAAACATAGTTGAGGGTTATAAAACAGTAATAATGAAAGAGTCACAAAGAACAAAAATAAAGAAAAAATTGGTATTGCATTATGTTGACGGGGGAGGGGGGGGAAATCTTATGTGAAAGGATAATTGAAATTTTATTATAAGAAGTAATTGATTGAGGCAAAAAGAAAGAAATTTAGAAAAGTAAAATGTGAAATAACAAAATTGAAACTGAGCCATTATAATCTATTTAAAATTACTTTGTAACATTGACGTAGTGAGATAAATGTTGATGTTACAAACCTGCAGGAGAATAACTAATGTTGTACTAATGTGAGCCTTAAACAATGGACCCAATACATGAAGTGCACGGTCATTGTGCTCAGAATGTACTGTGATGTAATTGAAAAATGAAATTTAGGATCATTTATTTTATGTGGATGATTTTGGTTTTGTGACCCACTTAATTAAGGAAGAAGAATGGAAAAAAATTCCTCTTTCACTAAGTATGAGAATTGAATTATATTTTCTTTGCAGAAATCTTTAATAATTTATAATTCAAAATCTTGATTTGTATTTCAAGATTATTTCAAAGACCTTTTTGTAAATATTTCTTCCTTCACAAATTAGTTTTATGTCCCATTTTCTTATTTAAAATTAACTGAAAGAAAATTTTTTGCTTTTCTTTCAATTTATTTAATGTTAATTTTGATTTGATTTATAATTTTATTTTCAAATTTTATTCAATAAAAATTTTAAAATTTTTTCTTTTATTTCATAATTTTTTCTTCTCTTGAATAACACTGTGAATTATTGATCGACCAGTCTAAGATCTCTTTTTTTTTTCCTTAGATGAAATAACTCTTTGGGGCTTTGTGAAATACTTCTTCTAGAGTTCTTAGTTCTCTTTAGGCAGTTTTCTACATTTCAGGCTATTCTCACTGCTTCTCTCTCAACTATATATATATATATATATATATATATATATATATATATATATATATATATATATATATATATATATATATATATATATATATATATATATATATATATATATATATATATATATATATATATATATATATTATTAAATTTAGGATTTGAAATGAAAAGTTAATAAAAACAAAGATGGTATATTTTGCAGAATTAATTGGAGATAAATTTGATACAATCCGAACCAAGAGTCAAGGTTGGTTTCTCCCAAATTTGCATAAGATTAACTTGTATTCAAAAGAGCATCTCTGTAAATGCGATATAAAAAAACAGATCTTAGTTAAGAATATGATTTATGAACAACTTCTAAACGAAAGAACACAATGGTAGAAGAATAACTTACACTGATCTTAATAGAAAAGCTTCTTCTTGAGAAATATTTTATTTCCTCACACAGGAACCAGAGAAGTAAACTAGTTCCTCTCGTCCAGAAGTTTTATTCATAAACCATTTACTGCAGCAATATCACGAATAATCTAGTGAAAGAATGTACAATCGAACAGATTAAATAGTCAAATTGATTTTATATCAAACGAAATGTTTAATAAAATTTGAATGAAATGTCTAAGAACTTTCTGCTAAGTAAACTTTAATTGAACTTGAAATTGATTAGAGAACTCTACTTTAAGAGAATCTTTCGTTATGACAGAAAAATAAGAACTTTTCGATACGAAATCCAAATGAGAACTTTCCTTTGCGGAATCGAATTGAGAACTTGTCATTACGACTTCAAAATGAGAACTTTCCTTTGCGAAATCGAAATGAGAACTGAACTATAAAAAAATAGTAATCTTCCATTTTACATTTAGTGCTGAAATTTTAGCTATATGATTTTAACATTTTTAGCCATATGAATATTATGATTTATATATATATATATATATATATATATATATATATATATATATATATATATATATATATATATATATATATATATATATATATATATATATATATATATATATATATATATATATATATATATATATATATATATATATATATATATATATCGTGACTGAGATTTGACTGATCGTTTCAGTGTTTTCGTTAGTGGTTATTGCGTAAATATGGCTGCATCGTTAGCAGTTTGCACCAAAGAAGAACCGAGATCAGTGATTCGATTTATGTGGTGTGAGGGTTTTATCAGGAGCCAATATTTATGATAGACTCTCAATGAAATACGGTGGTAGTGTTTTACCACGTAGAAGTGTGGACGGGGAAGTTCAAAATGAACGAACTGGTTATTGGGCGTCCTGCTCCCTCTTTTTGTTTAACGCTTGTGCCTCCATTTTTGAACTCTATCGACTCGTACACACCTAAGAGATAAAACATTACCCTCGTATTTCATTGAGAGTTTGAAATGAATTTCTGCCATGATACACCCTCAGAACACTGAAATCTGATCACTAATTCGAGTTCTTCGTTGGTGCTCACTTCTAACAGTACAGACATGTTTACGCTGTAACCACCAACGAAAACACTGAAATGATCAGGGTCAATTCTGAGTCACGTTATCTCAGGAGAACCACTCTTCAGCGTTCTAGCTCTCAATGCAGGATGGCCAACCTGATAAGAGTTACGACGGTAGTGCGGACAATTTTTTACTTCTAGAGCTATATATATATATATATATATATATATATATATATATATATATATATATATATATATATATATATATATATATATATATATATATATATATATATATATATATATATATATATATATATATATATATATATATATATATATATATATATATATATATATATATATATATATATATATATATATATATATATATATATATATATATATATATATATATATATATATATATATATATATATATATATATATAATGGGTACGACAAAAATGTTGTTAGAAGAGAAAGAAAGAATGCCTAAATATTAGAGACTTCTACTAGCTAAAATGGAAGATGGCACTAAAAGTGTTCGTGTGTGAATACCATCCTTGCAAACCCTGCTTACACTCAAATCGTAAAGAGAAAACCCCACAGTTCCCTGTTCATGTGTGTGCTGCAATTGCCAAACCTCTTGTAAAGGAAAGTGGTTCAACATGGAAGGATTAGATTGCCGACCAATTTAAAACAGTTATTTGGCCAGATGAAATGAACTTCACACTTTTTTAAATAAGCTGCAGAACAAGGAAAGCCAAATTTTGCATTCTAACACACGGATGCATATTTCATGGAATAATCTGCCTATAATATACGGCATGTTAATTTTTGTGTCATAGGTTAAGATTGACGCGCTTCTGTGGTTTTCTATAACGGCTTGTAACTCTTCAACGGCATATTGTACAGAGAGAGATGACTCCAGATTCAGAATCTCTACCTTGAAATAAGATTTTTTTTCTTAGTTTTTTGTCCTTTCAAGTGTTCAACTGATGCCAAATAAGCTAAACTTTAAATATCGACTATGCAATTATATTTCGTCAAGCTGGCCCAGAATATGAACATCCCAGGATTATACGAGCTTCCGTTCAGGAGATATAGCCCCTCAAAAAACATTATTAATTTTTGTCGAAATCAGGTTCTGGGATTTTTGACATTCTTGATTACGAAAGATAGAAAAAAAATATTTAATAACTGAATTGGAGGTGTCTTTTAGGACTCAGAAGACACCGTTGATCGTTTCTCTATCTGCTACGGTTGAGGAGATTTGGGCCCCCAAAGTTGACAATTTTCTTTTGAATGCTTAGAAAGTAAGAAAATCTACCTTGGTAGGTATGTCGGCCTTTAACTTCAATACAGAAATACATAGAAGGAACGGGATTACAGATTTGGAATCAGGGGGTCAAAAATCCTTCCAAATTCAAAAAATCAAGCCGATCTATCTATCCATTGATAAGAAATATATAAGAATTTAAAAATTTGCGCAAACTTTGATCGGGAAATCTCAAAAGTTAAAATGGTCTCACAGGCTCTCTCACCTGTTTAAACTCAAGAGACTCGACCCATACTCAACTGAAGGGAGGGTTCAGAGTTGAAAATTTTAACAATTTTCGAACGAATATCCTGAGATTTTCAAGGTAATTTTCCCCCGCTGATATGAGAGTTGACGAAACGAAAAGCCCTAGACTCCACCTTCTCAAGAAGAGCTGTATGAGTGGAACCACCCCGGATGTGAGATGCATACTCCATACAGAGGTGAACAACAGCCCTATAAAGAGCAAACAACTAGGGTGGTGTGAAGAAATTACGAAGGCGCCTCAGAACACCCAACCTCTTAAGCTTGCATATAAAGTAGTGTGACCTTTCCAGGAAATATCACGAGAAAAAGATACACCGACAATATTAAGAACAGGATAAGGGTTTGAGTTGTGAAAGACTAGAGGTTAGTACCTATAAGGCTACCCTCCTCGAGTCTATTAATTGCTGTTGGGAGGGACGTCTTTCAAACTGAAAGGAACAATGAAGGGTGGAGTCATCAGCAGAGGAGTGGATTGGAGATGAAGTAATAGAAAGAAGGTCGTTAACAAAAAGTAGGGAAAGTGTTCGGGACAGAACAGAAATCTTATTTATTTCAGGCTCTACTTCCATTCTCTTTCTTCCTTGGTCTCACTCCTCTAATCTGTAATCCATATTCACATATCTCTTAAGTACCATTTCCGTCTTTATTCTCATGTTTCATTTTCTAGTTACATTTTGTGGTTCAAATTCACCGAATCTGTGACAATTGGAAGAATGAATTCTTAAAGTCTCTAAATAAGTTGGAGACTTTGAAATAAAATTATAGCTATGCATCGGATTAAAGAAAAGAACTATTAAAATTATACAAAAATGTTATTAAAATAAATACAATATAGTAAACACGAACATGTATATATATTCATATGTATATAAATTGAAATAAGCATCTGAGCACTTACACAAATACTACTCAATCAATATTAAAAAGATTACAAGAAATAAATAAGGTAATTTACATACGATAATATCAAATGTTATCCTGTAACTACAGTCACACACAACACAGGCACATCTATGTTTTAGTACAAGAAAATAATAATAAAATTTATTTTGTAATTCGTTCGAAACAAAGTGTGTTTAAATTCAAATAAACTTTTGAAGGAATTACAAAAAAAAAGTTTGATTTAAATCAAACGATGGAAAATATGTGACAAAATATCTGATAACTTGAGACAAACAATTGAGTAACTTTGATTACGGTATTGGATATCGGCCAAACACACATTAAATATCTTCACTACATACAGAATGATTGGCAATTTTGGAATTAAATTTTAATTAGTATCAAGGTATTCATAAGAATCATAAATCAAAGCAAAACAATATTTATTATTAATTATCATCTTTATACTTAAATTTCAAGTTACTCTTCAATTAACGTTTTTAAGATAAAAAATACATACAATATCATTTTAGTCCTCTGCACATTTATGTCATGTGTATCTGCCACTAAATGAATGATGCAAAGCAGCAAATCTTTTGTTGCTGGTATAAAATTAAAATTGCTCCGCTACAATTTCACCATTTCAAAATTATCAGATTTAGTCTATCTTATTTTCTATTTTATTAATATTTTATAATGAAAAATTTTAGGGTTGCAGCTCCATTTAAGGAAAACTTTATATTTTGCTATATCTTCGTAGAACTGCAATAAACTAATAATTTCTGAATTTAAAATACACAATTAAATTATTTCGACATATTTTCCATTTTAAATGAGAAAATAAATGAATTATTTGCTCTAACTAAATATCAGGGCCTGATTCAGCATTTTTTGTCCTGTTTCCCCATCTTTAAAAATAAAATAAATAAACTAAGCAACATTGAAATATCAAAAAATCATCCCAATCATCACTACTATTAATACTATTTATTCTTTACTTTAATTTTAGACCAAAAACTGGTTCTTAATTTTAAAACATATCTCTAGCTCTATCTTCTCAATAATTGTTCCACTTTTTTTCCTATCCTTCTTCACTTTCATTAAGAGTTCTCTTTCTCTCCTATCAATCTAAGCCGCATTTTTCTCATATATATATATATATATATATATATATATATATATATATATATATATATATATATATATATATATATATATATATATATATATATATATATATATATATATATTTCTTTAAAAAAAAATATTCTAAATTCATTCAAAATTAATATTCTACAATGGTTTTTACATCAATTTTAATTTACAATTTCTTCTTTAGTAGTCATCACTACAGATTCTGTCATTTATTTGTTTCTTTTCTTATTTACAAAGTACGTATAATTTTGCCTTATTATTCTTTCTTTATTTATATTTGAAGTTAGTTAAACTTCTTTCCAAATCTGTAATTCATATAATCATTGGCATTTAACTTACTTCAGCAGAGTAGTGTCTATTTCTCGTGTCTGTGATTTAGAGCTTCCTAATCTGACTTTGTTCCATGTATTAACATGACTCTCTTCATCTTTCCTTTTTCATTACATTCATAAGCAGAGTGGGAACATTTAAATAATTTAACATTTTTTTTCCTCTCTCCTTTTATTAAGGGTGAATTTTTTCAAAGATTCATCCGGGATCGAACCTCAGGCCTAAGGATGATTCCTTATGGATTTTTTTTTTTTTTTTTTGCTTCTGTTACCTAAATCCCAAAGTCATTCTCAATATGCTAATGCTTTTCTTGGTCTCTATCATGCTCAGTTCTATTGTTGAAATTTGGATAAGAATTCTTTTCAAATGTTCAACAGACTCTTCTTGATAATGCCTCTTGCTCCTACAATGATGGCTACAATCTCTACTACCTAACTCTATATTCCATGTTCTCTTTATCTCATATTTTAATCTTTGTTATTTAATCTCCTTTTCCCTCTCATATGCCAATACTCCTCCATCCGACGGTACTCCTACTTCTACAGTCCAACACTTATTTTCTGCTTTATCATGAATGACTAGGTCCGGTTTATTATTGGTTACATGTATTGATGTGGGTACATTATTGACGTATAGAAGTAAAACACTATTTTCTTCAATACTATTTGGGTTATGTTCCCAATAGTTCCTTGTAGCAACCGGTATTTTATATTTTTGGCAGAATCTGTAGTGTATTAGTCTACATGTCTTACCGTGCATAACCATCAATACAGCAGTATCTGACATCCGTTCAAAATATGTATTACTGATTCTGGCCAGTTCTTGCGCATTCGGCATTTGTCCGATACATTTTTCCTTTCGATGTGTTTACTGAACCAGTTGGTTCTTGGTGCTTGGTCTTGTGCTGCTAATATGGTTCTTTCGTCATTGTTTCTTAACCATCCCATTATGAAAACTTTATTTGTTCTAAAAGTGTCTATAAATATTTCATCAAGTATTTGCTTGTGAAGTTTTGCAAAAGTGTGGCTTTTCCACTGTTCTATGTTCTCTTCGTTCTTTGTATCTCTCTTTGATGTATGTAATTCTCTTCTTTAGGGTTTCTTCATTCCTTCCTTCTTCTTGATCTATATTGCTATTTCGTGGGTAGTCATCTAATTTTTTTTATTATTGATGTTGAGTTAGGTTTCGTTCTTTCATAACACTGTACCCACTTCAAGAATTTCTCTTCCTTCCCTTCCAAATATCTTTTGATTCTAATTATTTCAGATTTATAGATTGTATCTATCAGTGGTACTCCCATTCCTCCATTCTCTCTAGCTGTGTGAATTCTTGCTACGCACTCATTCTTGTACATTAATTTATGGGCGTGAATCATCTTCCTCGTCATTACATGAAAGTTATTTAAATCTTCTTGCATCCTGTCTATCGCTCCAAAACTATATGATAGCACCGGTATTACAAGGGTCTTAATGGCTTGTATTTTATTCTTTGGTTTTAGCTCTGTTTTCAATATCAATTTTAATCTTCTTCTATATTCTGTTTTTAACTTTCTTTTCATCAAATTTTCTATTTTTTTCTGATTCCTCAATTCCAAGATATTTGTAAATTCGTTCTTGCTCTAGTTCTTTTATCTCATCTCCATTAATTATTATATTCTCTGTTTCTGCTCTTCTACCTTTCTTTAGCACGAGGAAAGCACACTTATCTAATCCGAAATCCATACAAATATCATTTGAAAATTCTTTCACGGTTTTTATCTGCTTGATGGTTTCTTCTTTGTTGGGGGCATACAACTTCAAGTCATCCATGTAGAATAAATGAGATATGATTTTTGGCTTCTTTTCATTTCTAGGGTTAACTCTATATCCGTTTCCTAATTCATTTATTAATACATTGAGGGGGATTATAGCGAGAACAAAAATCAGTGAGGAGATGGAATCCAATTGAAATATTCCCCTTATTTATTTTGATGTTATTATAATTGACCCTTATTCATGATGTAAGTTAATGTTCACTTTCCACCTTCTCATTGAATTTTCTATAAATCTTTGAATCTCTGGGGTGATTTTATATATTTTTAAAGTTTCCATAATCCAGCTATGTGGCACACTATCGTATGCCTATCTGTAATCTATCCAGCCATGTTAAGATTTTTTTGTGCCTTCCTACTATTTTCAATTATCATTTTAGATAAGTAGTTGATCTTTTGTCCCATAACAACCCTTACAACAACCCTTTTGTTCTTCACTAATGATACTGTATCTATCAATATATACTTGTATATTTTTTGTTGATACACCTGTGAGCATTTTGTACATGGTTGGTAGGCATGTGATGGGTCTGTACTTTTTGGGGTTCTGTGTTTCTTCACTCTTCGGAATAAGTACTGTCTCTCCTGTTGTTAGCCATTGTGGTATTACTTCTACTCCATTCATAGTCTTATTTTAACATTCAGTGATTCGTTCTATTTGGTTACATTTGTGTGTGTAAGCATGTGTTTTTAAATTTCCTTTCTGATTACATTCATAGGAACAGTCAGAACATTTATACAACTTTATATTACTGTGAATCAGCATATGATTTTTCAATACGGATCTGAAATTGCATTCATAACTGCAATGAGCGCACTTAAACTTTCTTTTGTTGTGTGTTTTTAAATGAGTCTTCAACTCATCTTTGCTTTTAAAAAAAAATTACAATATCTGCAACTCAGGTTTTCCACATGATACTTTTTAATGCTCTGTTCATGCATTACTACTCTCTGAGGCTTGCTTTTTGAAGTTTTTTTCCCTTCCAAATCTTCTTCTCCTTCAGCAGCATTGATGATGAGCCTCTGCAACACATAAGGAA
The DNA here is from genome assembly GCA_009176605.1 of Armadillidium nasatum. Classification (NCBI taxonomy): domain Eukaryota; kingdom Metazoa; phylum Arthropoda; class Malacostraca; order Isopoda; family Armadillidiidae; genus Armadillidium; species Armadillidium nasatum. The sequence continues at coordinate 1,493 of SEYY01005104.1, read as the reverse complement.
AAAGTTTAAAAGAATGTCAAAAAAAAAAATTCAATATTTTTTTATTAAAAGTCGTTTTCTATTCGTGTTTTACTAAATTTTTAGTTAATGAAGAGGTTTTTGGCTAGATTAGGTCTATTTGCTGGCTGTTAAAAGTATTTTACCATTTAAGTCCAGGTTATGTTAAATTGAATTCTAATTTGTTAGATCTAACAAACTTGTTTAACTTAACCTAACCTGGGCTTAAAGGGGTAAAACTATGTCTAACAGCCAGAAAATAGACCTAACTTAACCAAAAACCACTGTTCATTACGCGTAACAGCCAACAAAAAGGCTTTACCTACGAAAAACCAATGACTAAGTATTTATATATAATTTTTTTTCTCCGAAATTGCTATAAAATTTATTTTGCAATTTTCCATTTTTATGATCATGTAGCAAACTCATCGAGTAAGTTTATCTAGCCTCAAAATGGATCTATTCTTCTTTTCATTAAATTCGCTACTCGCTTTTACTAATATTAAACAGGCCATCAACCAGCGCTTTTTCATACTATAATAAAACTGATTATTTGCAATACAATAATAGTATAACATGTTAGACCTTAAACTTATGATGATAATATTTTGAAAAGTTAATAAAATGATATTAAACCATTAATAATAATATATATAATTTCAAATTCCTACACATAGTTCCAGTCGAACTCACAACACATAGGTATGTTGCTAGTTTCAGCAACCTAGTCTCATTAGAAAAAATCCACTATTGTGAACATTACAATTACCAGGATTAGTATGAGAAACTGGGCTCAGTGTTAGAGAAAAGAACCCCTTCCATAGATAAATATTCATCTACTACGCATTTAAATATAATAATCAAATTTAATACTGAAATCAATATATTGGTCTTAAACAATATGTTGGTCAATCATTATTCCAACTTACTGCCCTATGGGAGTATCTTTACAGTAAAAATTTAAGGTTTTTTACTATATTTATTTTACAAAAGTGGTCTTCAGTTATCAAGGTAATTGTAAACACTGAGAGAATGCATTTTTGTAACCCTTTTGAAATTATAAGAACAAATACATTAAAATGAATTTTAAAAAAAATACTCATTTCATGTTGAAAACTGTTATCAAATATTAAAATACAATATGATAAACTTGAATTTATAAAATGAATATGATACCTAATACTACATATAAATAACCCTTTTTAAATTTTCTTGATTGGACTACTATTTTGATACAGAAATATGACTGAAGGATATATTATTACAACAAATATTCATTAAATATAAAAAAAACTAATATCTCAATATATTTACTAACTATACTTTTACTAATACGTAACTTAACGTAATACTTTTAACAATAGATCGTTAAGATTTCAATGGCATTTTATCATTTACTTATTTACGTTTCCTTTTTCGTGTTTTTCCTGGTAGGATATTTTTATCATTTGGCTGTGCATTACCATGTTGCTGCATCAGCGTCAGAATGAATTTTA
>SEYY01005103.1:67500-68665 GCA_009176605.1 Armadillidium nasatum | reverse complement strand
TGATCATAATCTTGCTTCGTTGGATTTGGATTTAGACTCCAGAACAGGCAGATCTGGATTCCTATTCCAACGTTTTCCCCCAATATATTCATAACCCTATAACGTATCAAATGATCATAATCTTGCTTCGTTGGATTTGGATTTAGACTCCAGAATAGGCAGATCTGGATTCCTATTCCAACGTTTTCCCCCAACATATTCATGACCCTATAACGTATTAAATTCGGATTCGGACTCCGAATGACTATGAAAAGGAGTCGTTTAAAGTTTTATTTTTTATTTATTTTTTTTAAGTCACATCTCATGCAGTGCCCTATTCGAGGAGAGGAAATTTCTAGGTAGTATATACCTAGGATTCCCAAGAGGAATGGAACCTGCGCCCTCAAGTACGTGAGTCAATCACACTACCGTTTGAGCCACGGTAGACGGCAAAAGATATTACTTAACTAACTTAACTTGCTATAGGCTAGTGTTTGACCAAATACACATGTTTTTCTTCGCCTTAATGAATTTTGTACACTGTCATCATTATTTCACGATGACGTTATAAGTAGCTCTGTCTATCCCGACTATATAAAATCCAGTAAACTAACGAACGTTATTCTTCAGACGATGATTCGAACTCAAGACTTTTGGGCAAAAATCCGACAAACTAACCATCAGATGAAAAAGGATGTTAATGGAAATAGGTAAATATTAGGGATGGAGTGAAGTATCGGTATCGGTATCGGCAAGTATCGGCATATTCTCCGATAATGTATCGGTATCGGTACCGGTAGTAGTATCGGCATATTTTTAGGTATCGGGTAATTTTTAGGTATCGGTATCGGTAAAAATTTTGGTATCGCTCCATCCCTAGTAAATATGTTAACATAAACGATGCTTTTATCGTATTGTTTTTTTTTTAAAGAAAACTTTAGCTTTTATATTACTTTCCATTATATTTCTTTTCAAAGTATCAATTTAAAAACCTACTTTGTTTATTGCATCACTGAAGAAATAATTTATTTCACATTATGAGCGTTATTACGCAAAATATATAATTAAGTTCAAGATTTTCAATACGCCCTATTTTTATTTTAAACAATGCATTACGTTAATAATTATCATTTCATTGCATAATACATCAAACCAAGAGCCCAAGTGAAGCCAAGTGCAGTCCCGA
>SEYY01005103.1:60000-65000 GCA_009176605.1 Armadillidium nasatum | reverse complement strand
AATCTCAAAATATTAATTTTAATCTATATATTTTATTTTAATGCAAAAAGTGAAAATAAGAGCAAGATAAATAGTAACTTAAAATTCTTTTTTAATCAATTCTCGGTCAACAGTAATTTGAGATCTCAGTAATTGTTCTGATATCTGCGGATAATGATATAAATATAGTATGTGATATATATATATATATATATATATATATATATATATGTATATATATATATATATATAATATAATATATATATATATATATATATATAGTTATATAATAATAATATATATATATTATATATATTATATAATAATATATATAATATATATATTATAATATATATATATCGTATATATATATTATATATATATATATGTATTTGGTTCGCTCCTTTTCGCTTCACCTTCTCAGAGGGTCTCTAGTGTATTGTCATACTGGAGTGTCTATGTTCCACTCTCCCCCCCATCTTCATATTTCCCACAAATTACAAGGTTACTCTTACTTTATTATATAAAACAAAAAAAATGTGAAACAAAGCCTCAGAGATGCTTCGAGGGCGGCATCCAAGAATCCCCTCATCCAACTAACCCATATCACTTGGGAGTTGTGCCTCCGATGATGGGGATTTGCCGCCATGACCCCGTGGCTTGCCCCGGAACGTCTTCTTTTTTATTAATTTTGAACATTCGCGTTTTTTCTAATTTCCCTTTGTCGAACACCATCTCTCTTTTCTAAACCTCATCTCTTTTTAACCGAAATATGCTTGAATGCTGACAGCAAACCTTATTCTGTTCCTACTACTCTCTATCCTCAAATTTTCAGAAAGGGGTTGTTGCGCATATGTTTACTTCGTGTCTCTAACTTCCTGAATTTCTACTTATATAAGCTCTCTTTGCAATTCTACTCTAAATTCATTTGTTCTGTTATTTATCTCCTAATTCTACAGACTATAAAAAAATTCTTCGACTATTTAACTAAATAGACACATTTTTTCTTTTAATTTCTCCGAAATCATCGTTTTAGGTGATTCAATGTTCACCACGCAATGATTTTCTATATATATATATATATATATAATATATATATATATATTATATATATATATATATATATATATATATATATATATATATATATATATATTATATATATATATATATATAAATTTTAGATCCTTTTTAATTAAAAGGGATTATTCCTTGCTTGCGTGTGTTTGATTTCATGTCCATAATCACGATAAGCCTTATTTAGGGTGAAATGGGGGGAAGAACTGAGGGAAGCTTTAGAGGGGGGGGGTTGGCTTATCGAGGAGGATGAGAGTTATAAAACATCATAATAGTTATGCAAATCACAGGAGGTTTTACACCATAACGAAGAAAATTTGTTTTTTTATATTTCTTGTACACGCGTTTATATATATATATATATATATATATATATATATATATATATATATATATATATATATATATATATATATATATATATATAAGTAATATATAATATATATATATTATAATATATATTATATAATATATAATATAATATTATATATATATATAATATATATATATTTAATAAACCCAAATACTCAATCCTTTCTAATCTTTGTTAATGTGCAATTGCAAGAAGTTCTTTGAAAAAGCACTTCATTATAACAAAGATTTATACATGGTTTTATTTAAACAATCATCTGATACTTGCATATTATTTTATTTATTGGATATTACAATTTGTTAGCATTTATATATAAATTAATGGCATTAGATTCGGCAAGAAAGAACGTATCTTCCCCCGCATCTGGCGTGCGCCCAATTGACTTCAACTCCTTTGAAATCTTAATAGATAAAAATTATATAAATCACATGCTACATATAAAACAACGCGAAAATGGAATTCCAATTCTTTCTAATATAAATTATAATATTATATATATTATATTAATATATTATTATATTATATATATATATATATATATAATATATATAATATATAATATATTATATATATATATATATATATATATATAAATATATAATATATAATATATTATATAATTTATATATATATATATATATATATATAATATAAATATAATATATATATATAAAAATATAATTATATATATATATATATATATATATTATATATATATATATATATATAATATATATAATATATATATATATATAATATATATATATAATATATATTCATCTTATTCATCTTTTTCACTCTGTCATTCAACTCTCTCCTTAATTAAAAGTCTCTCTCAAGAACTCTCTTAAAGATTCTGTTTTTCGGCTGATGGTTTGTTGCAAGTCTTGAGTTTATGACTCTCGGTAAGGTTTTCACCTTTCAGACTGATCAACATCGTTTTCCATCTGATCTCTAAGCAATCCCCGTAGAACTCCCCAGAAGATTTTATTCTTGGAGCTATGGTTTCTTACTTCTTCAGGAGTCGTTGCATCCATTAGCAGAGTAATTACAGGGCTGGGTGGCTAGTCCTATCGCCCTTGCCTTTAGTTTTCTTCAAATTATCCGATTCTGTCACGGATATTCAAGCTCGTGCTCTTCAATTTTAATTATTAATATATAAAGTTGGATTTCTCATTTGAAGCCGAAAGTACATTATCTTGAAATACTTGTTGCTCCTCCATAAATTTTTGGAAAATATTTTCTTTTTATTAAATTTCATTTAGTGTAATTTTTTTTTAAAATACCGAAAAATATAAATCTCTGCTGTTATTTTATAAACTTCTGTTCAATTCAATCATATAAGCCTTCTTTCTTCTTTTCTTTCCCAATCTTCTTTTGATGTATCATTTTTTTCTTTCCCATCTGTTTTTAAGATGCTAAAGTGAATCTTAATATACTATATATATATATATATATATATATATATATATATAATATATATATATATATATATATATATATATATATATATATTATATATATATATATATATATATATATTAGATGACTTTACTCTCCTTAAAACAGATGGGAAAGAAAAAAATGATACATCAAAAGGAAAGATGGGAAAAGAAAAGAAGAAAAGAAGGCTTATATGATTGAATTGACAGAAGTTTATAAAAAACAGCAGAGATTTATATTTTTCGTAAAAAAAAAATACATTAATGAAATTTAATAAAAAGAAATTTTTCCAAAATTTTGGAGGAGCAAACAAGTATTTCAACAGATAATGTACTTTCGGCTTCAAATGAGAAATCCAACTTTATATATTAAATAATTAAAATTGAAGAGCACGAGCTTGAATATCCGTGACAGAATCGGATAATTTGAAGAAAACTAAAGGCAAGGGCGATAGGACTAGCCACCCAGCCCTGTAATTACTCTGCTAATGGATTGCAACGACTCCTGAAGAAGTAAGGAAACCATAGCTCCAAGAATAATAATCTTCTGGGGAGTTCTACGAGGGATTGCTTAGAGATCAGATGGAAAACGATGTTGATCAGTCTGAAAGGGTGAAAACCTTACCTGAGAGTTCATAAAACTCAAGGACTTGCAACGAAACCATCAAGCCGAAAAACAGAATCTTTAAGAGAGTTCTTGGAGAGAGACTTTTAATTAAGAGAAGATGGAGAAAGGTGCTGGTTTGAATGACAGAGTGAAAACCCTCCCTGGAATAAGATGTTATATATATATATATATATATATATATATATATATATATATATATATATATATATATATATATATATATATATATATATATATATATATATATATATATATATATATATATATATATATATATATATATATATATATATATATATATATATATATATATATATATATATATATATATATATATATATATATATATATATATTAATATATATATATATATATATATATATATATATATATATATATATATATTATATATATATATATATATATATATATATATATATATATATATATATATATATTATATATTTATATATAGAAAGAATTGGAATTCCATTTTCGCGTTGTTTTATATGTAGCATGTGATTTATATAATTTTTATCTATTAAGATTTCAAAGGAGTTGAAGTCAATTGGGCGCACGCCAGATGCGGGGGAAGATACGTTCTTTCTTGCCGAATCCAATGCCAATTAATTGATATATAAATTGTTTAAACAAATTGATAATATCCAATAAAATAAAATAATAAAGCAAGTTATCAGATCTATTGTGTTTAAATAAAACCATTATAATAATATCTTTGTTATAATGAAGTGCTTTTTCAAAGAACTTCTTGCAATTGCACATTAACAAAGATTAGAAAGGATTGAGTATTTGGGTTATATTAATATATATATATATATATATATATATATATATATATATATATATATATATATATATATATATATATATATATATATATATATATATATATATATATATATATATATATATATATATATATAATATATATATATATATATATATATATATATATATATAATATATATATATATATATATATATATATATATAATATATATATATATATAAGTAATAGCGTGTACAAGAAATATAAAAAAAACAAATTTTCTTCGTTATGGTGTAAAACCTCCTGTGATTTGCATAACTATTATGATGTTTTATAACTCTCATCCTCCTCGATAAGCCAACCCCCCCCCTCTAAAGCTTCCCTCAGTTCTTCCCCCCATTTCACCCTAAATAAGGCTTATCGTGATTATGGACATGAAATCAAACACACGCAAGCAAGGAATAATCCCTTTTAATTAAAATGGATCTAAGATATATATATATATATATATATATATATATATATATATATATATATATATATATATATATATAATATATATATATATATATATATATATATATATATATATATAGATGAAAGTCATTGCGGTGGTGAACATTAAATCACCTAAAACGATGATTTCGGAGAAAGGAGAAGAAAAAATGTGCTCTTATTTGGAGTTTAAATAGTCGAAGAATTTTTTACAG